>WURT03141705.1:0-11208 GCA_009936505.3 Holothuria glaberrima | reverse complement strand
ATATGAAAAGTGTCGGTCATTCCTATCTTGAGATATCGCGATTACAAGCCAAGTGTCACAAACACACATACACACACCCACCCACACACACACACACACATCACCATCGCATAGATTCCTTGCCTGCCTTCGGCCATAGATTCCTTGCCTGCCTTCGGCAAGGAATCAAAAATGACGGAACAGAGTAATTAGTGCAGGATACTAAAGGTTTATCAGCTGATGATAAGCAAGTGATAGCTTTATGGGATAAAACAATTTGTCAAAGGGATCAGCACTGTGAATTGGCTATTCCTTTTAAGCAAAACCCCCCAGACTTGCCTGACAAGGAGGTTGCAGAGCACAGGTTGAATTTGCTAGGAAAACACCTTAAAAAGGATCCAGTGCTGTATGAACAGTATTGTGCTGGTATGGAAGAGTTGATTAGTGAGGGTTATGCTCATGTAGTTTCCCCGGGAGAGTTGGAAGGTCCCAAGGGTAGGGTGTGGTACTTACCCCATCATCCAGTGAAACACCCCATGCATCCAGTGAAACACCCCATGAAGCCAGAGAAAACTCGCAGTTTATGACTAAGCATCTAAGTTTCAGAATGTATCTCTAAATGATCAAATGTATCAACAGATTCGACAAATAAGTTGTTGGGTGTTTTAATGAGGTTCAGAGAAAATCACATAGCCATCATGGCAGATATTAAGGCCATGCTTCATCAGGTCAAGGTCAGCCCAGGTGATTAAGATGTTTTAAGATTCTTGTGGTGGTTAAGAAATGATAGGAGTAAACAACCAGATGTATATCATATGGGTGTACACTTATTTGGGGGCACTTAGTCACTTCTCCAAGTTGTTGCAACTATGCACTACAACGCTTAGCGGATGATAATAAACAGGATTATCATTCAGAGACTATCAGTACTATTAAGTGCAACTTTTACGTTGACGACTGCCTTAAATCAGTGAGTACTCTTCAGGATGCAAAGCAGTTGTATGCAGAGTTAACTGAATTTTTGTCTAAGGGAGACTTTGTTTTGACAAAGTGGACAAGGAATAGTCCTAGCTTAAAGAATGAGATTCCAGATGAACACAAGTGTAAAAGTGCAAAGGAATTGATTTTAACCGCGAAGCATTACCTGTTGAGAGGGCATTAGGCATGTGCTGGGATGTTGAAGAGGACTGTTTTAGCTATAGGTTTGTGTTCAAGAACGAACCCTCCACGTCCTGAACAAACCCTTCACAAGACGTGGTTTATTAAGTTCTGCGAGTTTAGTACTGTATTTGATCCCTTAGGTTTTGCTTGTCGGTACACTATACAAGCAAAGGGTTTAATTCAAGATTTGTGTCCAAATGGTGTTAAATGGGAAGCTCCATTGTCAGAGGAGATGTTAGCTAGGTGGCTTGGATGGCAGCAGGAACTTCCAAAGCTAGAGAATTTGACCAGAAAGCCAAAAGGCTTAGTGATTTCTTGACATGTCAGATGTATATATTGTAACAAACATGAATCATCTACATGACAAGCATGAGATCCCTCACAGCAATCTTACTTGAGATATCATTTTAAAGAGTTTTTGACCTTTTGACCTCTAATGAACCAAAATGACTTTTGATCTCCACAAAAAACAACAGGGATCATCTACTCAATATGGGCAATCCAAATGCTAAGTATGAGATCCCTCTCAGTTATCCTTCTTGGGATATAGTGTTCACAAGATTTTGACCTTTTGACCTCTAGTGACCCCAAATGACCTTTGACCTCCACAAAAAACAAAAGGGATCATCTACTTAAGGTAGCACACCACTAATTCATGGGGAATCCTGGCGGAGGAGGTTACCCTATGAATTTAACACCCTAGAAAACTTTGGGGGGGGGGACCAATTAGACCATGTTAATGAAGCTATGTGTTCAATTTGTGATGTGTTTGTGGTAGCAAAGTAGTTGAAGTACTCATTCTGCAAAAATTAAGAAAACCGAAGGCGTTTCAGGCACTTTTTTGCAATATATCCTTCCGCTATGCAAAACAGCATTTGAATGAGTAAAAAAAACAAGAACCACCCTTCTATTATACAGGCCCTTCTAGCTCAAAATTTCTACAGTCATGATACACAAATTTGAAATCGTTGTGAAAGGACTACTCCTCAGCTTTCTTTTAAGGGGTAGGTTGTGCCTGTTGAAAACTTCTACAAGGATCCAGGGGCCACGAAATGGACCCAAATTAGTGTGTAAGTCAATGGAGGTATAATTGGTGGTGTGCTACCTACAGGCAATGTTTCTGAAAAAATGAAAATTTGCAATTTTTGTGAATGAAAGGTAATTATGAGTGATCCTGTGTAGGTAAGACCATATATGGGCATTTCCATGCTAAATAGGTACATATGTGTGAGATTGGGACCCAAAATTCAAACTGTCAACATAAAGGCCACTGTCATCTTATTCTTGTCTCCTTGTTGTCTCATTTCTTGATTAATAAAAAATTAAAAGAAAATGTTAAGCCATTTTTGAAGTACAGCCTGTATTAAGTAGGCACTAAAATGAAAGGTAACATAAGTAACATTGGTCGGACAAAGTATTAAGTGAATATTGAATGAAATCTTTTTATTGTTCTAATACGCACAATGTAAATTGGTCAACTATAATTGTCAAATTTGTGTAAATCTTCAGATTTTATAACAGATAAGAATATTTTCAATTCAAAAATTTAGAATTCGAATAATTTCATTACTTAAACTGGTGCAATAAATAGCAAAAAATGTCCTTTTTGCCAAAATTCCACCTACAATTTACATGTAAGCATTTGAGAACTTGTTACAATGTGATATAACATGAAACAACAATACAACAATGCTCCTCACCAGCTGACTATAGCACAATTTCTGTACATGTACAAATTCCATACATCATGGTAATGTTCACACAGAAATCCAGTTGACTGACAACTGATTGTGGTTGCAGTTGTAATGCCTAATTATGATTTTCCAGAACTAAATTAAGCATCTTCATTCATTTTTGTGCAGAAAGTCTTCAATTAAGGGAAGTTTACTTTCAATATACATGTATACATGCACTATGGACTGAACTGGGGTATACTGGTAATGTTTGTAACACTAATTGTTTGACGGACATTTGTCATGCCTCTGTTACTGCACAAAGCGTGCACGTGTTGATTACTACAGGCACAAATACAGGGTAAAACAATGGTATCAATATGTCACATATCTCCCATAGCCTCTGGTCCTGACTCCCACACTGTGACTTCCCGACTCATGGGCAGCGAGCATAGGGGACAGGGACTTTTCCCCCAATATCTTAGTGGGGGGACATAATATCAAGTGTCCCCCCCCCCAATATTAAGAGGTACACAGCAAAAAGTAAACGTTACACACATTTTTGATAAAAGTAATTGTAATATTAAGCTATTAATGGCAGGTTGAGAGAACTGTTGATCAGAAATATGTCATCTGTGTCCTCTAGAAAGTATCAAATTGCTTAGCTTCCAGGTGCCTCGCCCCTTTTCACCAGCAGGGGAACTGTGACAGTCCCCTGTACCCTGGTCAGAGTAGCAAAGCATCCATGCAAGCAGACGTCCCCACCCCCCCCCCCAATAATTTTAACAGATATCTGCCCCTGACCTGACTTGTGTACCAGGTACCTGCAGGTATATGAAATTGTTACGGTACGCCTATAAACTCACTTACTGTAGCATAACACTTGATGGAACCATGAAAGACATTTCATTAGTACTTTATATTTAAAAAAATTTTTCACTTTGTTCACCTAACCACCCATTTTCTGGCATGAAAATGGTTTCCTGGATGATGTACATGTCGTGAAATTTGCATAACACCGTGTCATTATCATTTGACAATGCATATTGCATATTCTGCACTCTGAGTTCTCGATATATTATCATCACCATGCGGAATTATCAAAGTCAATGTAGCACAACGAAGAGCAAAGGAAAGCAACCAGATAAAGCAACAACCAAACCATGCAATAGATTTCTGTTCACAATACACAGAGTTTAACACGTCTTGAACAGTGATGATGCATGTGGACAGCAGTAACAAGGAGCTCCTGAGCTTGTTTTGTGAGAACGCCACTTAATCTACATAACAATCATTGAATATCCAAATAGATTCCTGTTCAGTAAAGGAAATGTCAAAAACATTCTGATTCACTGGACACCAACAAGGAACACAGCAAGCATACTTTTCAAAAAGTCAACAGTTTTATTCAATAAAATAACACTAACAAACTGCAAACTCAATGAAGGCCAACCTATTGACCTGATGAAGTTTTTTCCCTTTAATCCATAGGTGCAATTTAATGCACTTTATTTTACATATTCACTGTATCAGTGATGGAATACTTGACCCTTACAATATCTTATGTGCATCATGAAACAGGTCATATGCACAATTTAGACTTCTTTACATCACATCAAACAGTATGAGGCTCATTGACTGATGGCACTGTCAAAACTGATTGTTAAAACTGATTGACTCAAACATCCCGTATCTTTTGCAACAGATGCACAAATGGTGGATGAACTGTACATCTACAATGCTTCAAGTAAAGAGGCCTTCAGCCTCTTTATGTATGATAGACAGTGAACCCTAATATTTTAAGTCTAAAATAATTCTGTTACTGCAAAAAGACCAGCTTTCAGTGTTCTCCAAGTCTAAAAATATCAGAGTACACATGTCAAAGGTTGAAAGTGAATATCATTCATCCTACTTAACCATCACAAATCATTCCACTGTCGAGATGTAAAATGTTGCAACTAATTACTAAATTTGAAATGGTCAACTGCACAATTATTTGTGACACCCTTCCATGAACAACTCACACTGCTTACTTTTATTATCTTTCAAAATTAAAGTACTGATATGTTCTTTGACAATTTACAGTTTTCTTGCTCAGAATTTTGTAAGAAGAGGGCTTGTATGTATAAGTTGCCCTATGAGTTACTATGAAAAAGTTATTACATTTTGAAACAAGGTGTCTTATTAAAGAAAACAGAAATAAAATGACTACTCCATCCAGTACTAGACTGACACCAAAAACTGTGCAATTAACCATTTTAAATTGCATAAATAAACTTCAAAAGTTTGTAACACAGCACAGGGATGTCCTGTGAAGAGGGAAGTTGGACCATTGGAATTTACTTGTCAAGTTCATCAGCAAGTATTTTGAAAGTTAACAAGTTTTTAAACCTCATGCATTGCAAGAGTGAAACACCTCTGCATTTCTTTATACAAGCTTTTGATCCTAGCAACATCAGTTACATGTACACAGAATGGAAAATTGCCAGCTAGCTTAAGGAGACCATATATATTGTATCTGCGATGTATTAAGTCAATATCTGGCCTCCTTGGCCAATCATACTGTGCTGCAAAACCACATCGATTGCGATGCAGAAACTTAAACTTCAACTGGTCACCCTTCTGTTCAATTGCTCGCCCGATGTAATAGTTTTGGTCATAATAGACTGCGTAGTATTCTTCCAAATCAATTTCTGACTTGTTGGTCACAGAAGATGATGAGTGTTCAACATAGTCGCTACAAGTTGGAGAAAAAAAACAGATTCTACATAACTTTCAGATTAAAAGCAGCACAACATAGCAGGAAATAATTTATGCAGTATAGCATCGCAATTTGCTATACAAGCTGGTAAAACTGCTACACAAATGCAAAAATGTGTAGCATTTTTTTGTGTGCATAGTCCAGTTTTCAGTGACTTACACTAATTAAATTAAAAATCCTCAAAATTGCTATGCAGAATTGAAACACTAAATTATTTCCTGCTGATAGCATTGATCACGAAAAAAAATGAAGGGCAAAGTCGATTAGAATGGAATGAAATATGCTTTCCACTAAATATCTGGACCAGGTTTCTAGCAGATAATCACCATTTTTGAAGTATAAAATTGCATTATAGCCATCAGAGAAGCTTATGAAGGTTGTACTACAGCAGCACTGTATTATAAATCCCAGAGCTATTCTTTAACTTACTGTGCTTGACTGGTTGTGGGTGAAACAGTGGCAGTGCAACCATCTTGAAAATGGAGAGGAGTACCTTGGCTGTTGGCAGCTACCTCTATCACAGGGGACATTGGTGGATTGTCTGGCATCATTGAGCTGAAAACATCTGATAGGGAGACCTCTTCTGCTGCTGAAATGGATAAAACAATTTCCCTCTCAATTAAATGATGACACATTTATTTTTTTTTTTTTTTTTTTGCAATAGAGGGATTTCATGTGACATCAGGTGATTGAGACTGCCCGGCAGTGAAGGGCAAAACACATGCAGTAAAAGCACATACTGTACAGCACATGGGCACTGCATAACCATATATAATTCTATGACACCTGTAAGTGCACTTCCTGCATGTGTTGTCACACTGGACACATGCTCTCAAGAGCAAAGAGATGTGTGATCATGTGGTGTCAGTGAAACCCCTCTATAGGTGATTTTTACAGCTTGTGTAATTGAAAGCATTTTCAATAAAATAAAATGAATGTGTGTGGGGGGGGGGGGTTGAATACTATCAATTCTACAGATGAAGACAAAAGTTTCAAGAGTGACCTGACTTTACTTTTCAAGGTAAGTGGGTACAAACTTCTTAATCAGTGAGAATAAACTTACCCATAACAATGGGATTTATATGCTCTGATGTTCTGTTTCCTTTTTCTGTTGTGTCTTGTACAACTACCCTTTCAAGTACCATCTGGTCTTGTGTCATTACATAAAGCCCTCCTTTTGGCCTCAGAAGCTTCTCATTCCATGCACCTGTGAATGCTGCATTCTCACAATTGAAGGCCTCACCAGAGTTGCATGCCTTACAGAAACATGAGTCTTCGTACCTGCAGCTTGTGTGGTTCCATACCAATTGCAGCATGGATGTGTCGAGTCCCTGGAAGTGGCAAAACCTCAGATCTTGATGATCTTTCTCGATCAATGTCTTAACTCTTGATGAAGTAAAATACTCTTCTGGAGTGGTCACACTTTCCATCATCATCAACAGGCCCCTTGGAGAGCCTTTTGCTGCAAAATTTGAAAAGGATTCAGCATCCTTAATGACCACATCATTCTCTGAATGGACTGCCCTTGATGCTCCTTTTTTCACAATGCCCTCCCCATCACATAAGTTCTTGCCATGGGAGGATCCAAAGTAGTGGCGCTCCACCTGAGGTATACCCAAATCCTTGGTACCATAAGAAACATCCATGAAAGGTATTCTGGATTTGTACTGTGCTGTATATCCGTCCGAGAACTCTTATTAAACGCTGCGGTGCCAGTCCTCTCACTTTTGTCAGATGTCTGACAGCTGTAATAAGAAAATGCTGTACAGCATGACTGTCGTGCTTCATGTCATCCGTAACAATATCAATTGCCTCTCTTACAGGACTGGGTTGGTCACAACTGCACTTGTAATATGCTATTATTGGATGTAGGGTCACCTGTGGAACATACCAATGTGCACTTTGCACCTCATTTTGCCTAGTGCAACTATAGTTCTCTGCAAAGTCCATTACGACTAGAACTGTATTATCTGGAGGGTTTTTGCTGACTGCATAAAATTGCTCTTGCTGCCATTTGGCCTGAAAAAGATGGCAAGGGAACTTCTCTAAGTGTTTCTTCAGCTGTTCCATAAATTCTGACAATGTGCCACTCGTTCGTTGAAGGGAAACCCTCTTTTTACCATCTTTATAAGAAGTCTGCCCCCACTTTTGCCATGAAACCTGTTCCTTCCCCCTTGCATTCAGAAGAGGCTCAAAAAAGTTGTCTAACTGATTAACCTCACAATTGTTGCATTGGGGGTCAATGCAAGGGAGATTTCCATAACTTCCCTCTTTATTGCAGAGAGTCAAATCTGACAAGTGGTACCTATTCTGAACACTGCCATTACATCCTGCTTTGATGACCTCTTGGTTTAGAGCCTTTACTGCTAAGTCAATATTTGTACATGTCTCACAGAGACATTGGTTCAACTTGGATTTACTTTGTACAAGAACATTTTTTGGACACAACTGTGCAAACTTTGACTTGCCAATTCTTTGATTGGGGTTCTCTTCGCAGAATGCCTTGTATGTTTCTGATACAGATCTCTGTAAAACATGTTTTGGTATGCTGGCTTTTATGCCTAGCCCTTTTTTATTGGGCATAATTGTGGAGACATGGGGTTTTTGATAGTGCTCCTGCACTGCTTTTTGCAGCGAGTTGTCCAAGGTGTCTGAACGAGTGCGCCTTTTTTCAATATTTCCATTCCTTTGCCTTAGTCTAGAGTACTTCATCAAATAGTTCCAGTTTATACCAAGCTTCTTGGATGTTACTTTCTTCAAACCATGTTTGTGGTCAAGGTGCCTGGTCATTTTACCTATGAAATTTCGCCGTCTAGGTGCTGTCAGAGATCTACATGTCTTCTTAACACATTCTAGGATATCTTAGTGATCACCAGTTTTAGAGATTCCCAGCTTGTGAAGAGCTGCTCTTTTACTTGGACTGTTAGTGCAAATAAGCCCAGCAACCACAGAGGCATACTTAGTAGCAGATTCTAGGGGAAGCCTTGTCCGCGCCCTGCATCTAGCTTGTCGTCTTGCTGTACAAGATTGGTAGTCCCCTTGTTCTGAGGGTTTCTCAGGTATCACCTCATCTATCACCTTGGCGCACTTGTCTTTTCCTTTCTTTGTCCTTCTCCTTAACCCATCTATTTTTCTGACTTGTCATCCTGGCTCTTTCTTCTTGTTTAATAGGCCCTTTTCTTCTTTTTTCTTCCTTCCGAAGACCTGGTATTTGGACCAGTGGCATGACTTACAGGAGGCTTATCTATTTCAGCTGCCTTCTTTCTCGCTCTTGCCCTCCGCATCCTTAATTTGGCTAATTCATTGTATTTTTTTCTTTTTGCTTCTGACATCTGACTTCTAACCTCCCTCAACCTATGTGTTTCAAGTTCACGGTGAAGCTTATATAATTCTTGATTTTCTTTTATTCTCGCCCTATAATTTCTCATATCCTGGGTCTGTGAACGATGTTCCTGGGATCCTGGGATTCCATCAATTGTCTCACTTTCTTCTGGGTGAGCATTGATCTGTAACTTCCGTCTACTGGAACGTAACTTTACAACTAATTTCATTCTGGACCTGGGTAGAGAAAATGAAGTTGAGATTACAGGACATAAACAACTGTCTGAGAAGGGGGGACAGCAGGAGTGTGAAAAGGGGAACCTGGGCCACCATAAAATTCTTGAATCATGGGTACCTTTCCACAACAAAACAATTGCTATTTAGCTGCAACTTTGCCGAAAAAAATGAAGAGTTAACTAAAAGTATGATAAAAACAAAAGACAGGCCTGCCATACAAATGTATACATTTGGTTATCTTCACTATGGTAAGTGAGCTCTTTAACATGGTATCCATGCCCTTCCCATTGCGTTTTTGAAAGGCTCATTATGAGTATAAATCGAAATTGCACTCTAGGCTTAACCCTGTATTTAATACAAAAGATCACATTTTATCGAATTGTCCATTTCCTATGTTGCAAGCCTATTTTGCAACAAAACCAAACAAAAAGGAACTGAAAACTTCTGTAAAACCATGCATGGATCTAATAAGTTTTTCTGGCTTGGTATAAGTCATAGTCATTGTTTAATGAAACATATTTGCCTTAGAAACTAGTCAGCAGTGCCGTATCATCTTTCAGGACAGCAACAGTAATTTGCCATTCCAATAATACCAAAAATATCAGCCTAAAAATATCTTATCCCAAGGCTAGCATTATACTAATAAAAATAATAGGCTGCATAAAAGCTGGCACCTTAAGCAAGTAACACCTTGAAAAAGTTTTGATAAAACAAATGAGAATACCAAAAACATCACAACAAAACAGCAACAGGTCAGGCCTAACATTACATATGGGCTAGCCTAGGCTTGGCTTCAACACCAAGTTGCATGTATGCTACATCATGTTAGCACTGCCCCCCCCCCCATCTTAAATTTTGGCCTCATGAGAGTGGCGGTGGGCCTAGGCCTATATTCAACAGTTCAACTGATTCGTCTTGGCAATTTCGTTTCCACAACTAACACCATTTTCTTGCTGCTGCGGTTCTAAAATTTAATCGAAAAACAACATCAACCAGTGCTTTTCAAAATTATTTAGCCTACAACAACTAGTGTTACGCCTAGTAAAATTGAGGGGCGAACTGGTAGGTACTTGGGGGCGAAATGATTTCCGCTTTGCGGAGAACTGGTTGGGGACATCTAGCAAGGGGGCATAACGACCAGGTACCCTAAATAAGACCCGTACACACTTAGCCTATAGCTCAGTCTAGGCTACTCTGTAGGCCTATTTCTTGAAGGCTTTTTTAGCTGGGCAGTTTTAAAATTACAGGTCTCACAAAATTAGGGATTTTGTTGAAGGGCTTGACCTTGTTAATTAGCAGACAGATCATCATTATTTTTGTCTTAAAATTATTGAAATCATGGTGGCTGCATCGATAATGCAGTGTAATAAAAACGCGGTAGGCTAGACCTAAGGAAATAGGCCTAAGCCCATTTCGTTACGGACAGCCTTATTAGGCTACGCACGTTACATTTCCATTACAAGGTATGGCTAGGGATAACGCTAGGCCGGCCTAGCTGGCCGTCTGGCGACTGTCCGTCAACGTTTGAACGTGCGTAACATAAACAAATAACTGTCTGTCAAAGTCGTCACCTTCAAGCAAACTACTTATCGCATATTCTCTAATTCATCGAAAAATCATAAAATAATGACTTAAACACATGAATTTTTAAAGATAATAATTTGATCATACGACTTACCTTCGTAACAGAAGTAGAGGGACTATGTACACGTTCGTAACTGAGTATGTCCTGTTCGTAACAATATTGACAGACTAGAATGCACGATAGGCCGGTTGTTCCCGCGAATATGTAGAGATCGATGACTAGCTTTGTTGACTGCGCAAGTGCGTTAAGTATCGAAGTTAGCAGCGCTTTCAGCAGATGCGTGCATGTACGTGAGGAATACTGGTTACTATTGCAATGTTACAAACGTTACAATTTGTGGACAGACATGAGGCCCGCCCAGCAGTGTGTCTTTGCTAACGATCAGAAGACGATGTTTGCTCGCATGCATGTACCACCAGAATGCAAAAATGCATTGAGGTTTCGATGATGCATATGTTTTATTCCCAATAATGCCATGTTATCCCATTTCC
>WURT03141661.1:0-11209 GCA_009936505.3 Holothuria glaberrima | reverse complement strand
GCATGCTTTTCATGTGGGTGACTCAATCTTGTCACAATATATCATATGGCAAGGAATCACTAAGCCTTTTGGCTTTCTAGTTAATTCCATGTAATGTTATGTTTCAAATATTCTTGCAGAAAGCAGGGTTTTCAAAGGGTTCAGCATGCTAATTTGATTTGCAGGTTCACTGTGGCCCTCAAAATCAGTTTCCCCTTTCACATTTTAGAACATTAAGCTTTTTCTCATCAATTAAGGTTTCAAATTGTGCAATTTTTACATTGGTATTTTTAACTACATCTTATATACTTTTACTTTGTCCATAAATAAAACGCTTGGAAAAAGAACAGATTGCTTGAATATTCCAAAGTGTTTGTTGTTCTAAGAATGGTGTAAGAATGATGCATAGGCCTATGTTGATATTTGATGGCCATACTCTATAACTCCCATGGTATTTAAGGAAGTCATCGGGTCCATGTATTGTATTTCCTTGTTCCTTTTATGGAGGAATTACTCATACATCCTTCCTTTCAATGGTCAGCATGAGGTGTTAACTTGCTATCTTTGGTGCGTACTTTGCTTCCTTATGAAAGAGGTGTGACATTTGATAAGTTTCATTTCACTAGCTGCTCCGTGATGTTTTTTTACCATGACAGGTTTTTTTGTGGTACATCATCCATATCTGTCAATGTGTCAGGGGTGCTTACACTTTACTTTATTTGTAATAATTACACCCACTCAATTCAAGTTGTACTGTAGTAGAAGTCATAGTGCTACCGCATGTGTAGGTACCTACACCTCAGATGTATTCAGAGATTGGGGTGGCAGACTCACTCATGACTGGTGACTGTAATTTGATTGACATAAAAAGAGTGTTCAGATTACAAGAGGATGAACTATTTAAATGACATGCATTAGTGTCTTTAGCAGAGTATGGCCTTCAGCAATTTATGTACTGGCCTTTATCTCAACAAAAAGGTGGTTGAGATGGGCTAGAAGTAAATATGGGAGAACTTTTGACTGTCTGAGACATAGCAAGTGGCCCTTGAAACTGATGTAGCAGTGATAGTATAGGAATGAATAGAAAGGCACTGATTTGTTGGAACATCAGTTCTAGTACTGCTCTACTTTTGTAATTGAGTGTATATGTAAATAATTCATAAGAAGAAGGCAAATCTGATTACCCAGTGGTAGGAAAACTGATTACCAAAGTGGTAGGTAGAACCGATTACCTAATGCTCTAAAATTTCCAAAACATACTTTGAAACTCAGTCTTGTTAAAAGGAAATATTGCATGCATTTATACTGTACCAACATGGCATACAATGAAAGTAGCTACATTCACTACTAATCCATTCAGTGTCCCCTATAAACTCAGACAATAGCTTTATCTTTTCAAAATATATTTTACAAGAGTTACGGATCTTGCGTCATTTTAAATTTTGAAACAAAATTAGTATAGACAGCTACAAATAAATGAATATTAACCTGTGAGAACCTTATTTCTTGAAAGAAAGCAACCATGCTGCTTTGCTATGACGTATCTATCATTCAATATCTATATGTAAATCATGGTTTGAAAGATCTGAAACATTTCCTTACCACAATGTTTCCCTTTAAGTTTGTATTTAAGGTGGTGGTGAAATCCAATGTCATTTGGTGCATTCTGTCCCCAACTTCTTGGCAGATGTGTTAAAGAAAGAGTGCAACACAATCTGTAATATTGTCATGATAAAAAAAATTAATATACTGGGTGAGAGCTGTGTTGGTTATTAGCTCGACCCACAAAGTGTGGGTAGACCTTATGTTATACTGTAGGGGAGAAAATATCTGTCTCTTTTCAAAAGGTTTCAGCCTCTGTAATTGTCAGTGGATTTTTCTAAAATTTGCTGTGCAGATGTCATATTAGGATGGCAATACATTTTCTTCCTAGCTACATGATAAGACAAAGAGAATTGGTAATTTTTGGCCTTTTTTAAACATTATAGCTTAGATTAGCTTTATCTGGAGGGGCATGCTCACCAACTTAAATGAACAGCCTCAAGGCAAAAGCCTGCATGTGCCAAGTTTTCAGTTACTGTACCTTGTTTTGACTGCTGTTCTAAGGCATTGTTAGTATTCTAGTAGTTGCCAGTATCCAGTGTGTCCATTGTGTACACAATTACAGTAATGAGTTCCCAGACAGCTAATTATAGTTACCCTTCAGTAATTTTAGTATCTTTTACACAGCTCTCCTTGCTGTGTGAGGACAATGTATACAGTGGGGTCATTGTTCATTCAGAGTTGCTATTTGGCTCATCACTACTTGTTTCCCTAGTCTAGCTGGAGTGGTACATGTCGCTAGAGGACCCATTAGCCAGAAGTTGTACCTCTGCAGCTTTCTCCACATGTCCCCAGAGTTGTTATCTGTTCTTTAAAGGGGCTCATTGAGTTGACATCGATTATTTTTGTGACGAGTTTGAAGGAAATCATTGCATGATTATGCTTTTAATTAGCCTCATTACTCATGTTCCACTTCCTACAGAGTCTGAAAATGTGAGAAATTGTATTGTTTTTGTGGAAAGGGATTGCATATGATTACTACATAATGATAAAGAGTGTCTGGTCACAAAGTTGTTATAAAATGATTTTAATCATTAATTACCCTATCATTGCCATTGTAGTTGTGAGTCAGATGTGCAGAATCTCTTAGTTCATTTCTAGAATCTCTTGTCATACCAAAGACTTTAAAAATGGAACCTTCTGCCGTTGTGCGTGATGCTCCGCATAAGCAATGGAGTAAGGGGAAACAAGCCAGTGAGCCACAACTGGAAAAAAGTCCGTCGACTTGAACCAATTGATTGTAAACTGGCCCGTTAAACCTCATCTAACTAACTAACAAATTCTAGAATCTCTTAGATCATTTACCATCAAGATGGGAGTAAATCTCAACAGGTGTGAAATAATCATGAATTTTGTGAACTGACTCAATAAGCCCGTTTAATTAATCTCTTGAGCAAACAAGCTTCCAAGGCACTTTTGAACACAACTCTCTTATCAACCAGTAGAATACTACACAGACCATTGTTTGGGGTTAGACATGCACCACTGCACAGCCTTTTCAGAGTGCACAAATGAGGGGAGAGCTAGTGTGAAGAAACCCCATCCAGACAGGCACACAACGGGATTTTGAGTACTGAGAAGGTGCAACTTAATAGTAATGGCAAAGTTAGCAGCATGTAGTCTGAGAATGTAAATTTGATCTTTGCTCACTCAAGGCCCTGTGTCAACCAGGGAATTTGAAATAATTTCAATTTTAAAAGTATCAGTGCTACTTAGCCGCATTTAAACTTCAAATGGATGATGTCACTTTGCTTACCAATTTCATGAGGGAGGGATGGGGAGAGGAATGAGGGAGGGGGAAGGAGGAGGGAATAGGGAGGGAGAGAAGATATTTAATAGTTTCTTCCCTCACTGGTTATGCCACTGCCCTACATAAACTGGTCACATTAATGTACTATGACTCTAGTTTCTGATCCCTGCCCTTATCAGTAGGCAGTGTTATATAAGGGGATGAACTAGCTATAAAGATTTATCTCTGACACGATCCAACTGCTAGGTGAACAGTGTTTATGTGCCGGACAGCACAACATGAGTTTAAGTATGTATTAAGTGTGGACCATGATTGTGTTCAAAATGAATTAAAAACTGAACAGGTAACACCAGGAGGGTTGAGTGACAGTAGCTATGCTACTCTAGTTATTACAGAACAGTGGTATGCAAAATGTGAAGACATACATCTAGTCAGTTTTATTATGGTGAGATGCGTCTTCTGTATACTTGTTAAAGTCAGTATGATTTGAAGGGAGTATAACGTAATGTTAGCATCCAGGATTTTCCAGATATTTTTTTCTCTGGTGGAATATTCAGTATTTTTTTATTTTTTATTCATATTTATGTTGTTTTTTTTTGGTTTTTACTTCTTGAGGGAGGAATATGTAAGTGCACAAACGTGAAAAAATCTTGGCTAGGCTGAGCAATACTAGTTGCCTGAAAAAAAGAAGGAAAAATATTACCAGAAAATAACCAAATTTCCTTGTCACCCCCCTCCGTCTCCCCCTCCCCATCACCTCCACCATTCTCTTTGCACTCCTATTAAACTATTCATTTCGAATTATTTAACTGGAACACAACTAGTGGTACTGCAGGGGACATATTCTAGTGAAATGTGTAAATGATTTTATTGCACATAGCACAAATATAGACAGAACAGTAACACTAGGAGTAGACTTCTTTGTTTTCTGTCTTTTCCTGATGTGAAAGATAAGAATTTAGTCAAGAGTCTGTGGAAAGGAAGTAAGCCACAGAATGGCAGTGCAATTCCTTTATACAGTGTAGTGTGTTATGTTGACTGGTTTTTTTTTGGTGTTCTTCATGCATCATTAGGCTTCTAAGAATTGATCATTGTAGGTGTATTCTTGTCTACCCTGTAAACACTTCATATGAGTGTTGTGTGGAATAATTGTGCTAAGCAAGGTGGAATTTAATAGTTATTTTGCAGTATTGTCAAATGGTCACACCTTTGTGAAATAGTGAAAAAGCAGTAAGCATGTGGCCATGCTTGTATTAGCAGTGGGAATGGGTGGCACTGTGTTTGCAACCCAGTGATATGGTATGTTATTGTATTAACTTCCTTTTGTTAGTTGTAGCCATGACAAGTTTCAGTCTAACCAACTTGAAGTGTTCAAAGGAAGTATTCCACCCATTGCAGAAGAGAAACACATAATTTGGAATGTGTGGACAGAATGCAAAAAAGACTTACAATTTGTCTTGCAAATTTGCTGCCACAAATAATTTTTCTCCATAATCCAGGGGGCCCGGTGGATGCTACCCCAAAGAGTGGTTTCTTTCTCCTGAACCCACCCACCCCTAAAATAGTTCTCACCTGCTCCCATTGCCCAAATCCTCTATACCGGTCAAAGGAATCACAAGTTGTGCTGCCAACTCCCAAATCCTGCCCACACCACCGAGAGACATCCCCACCCAAGATGGACAACCAGAGAAACAAAACCTATCTCATTGTTATTAACCCATTAACAACACATTCCTTTTTCCTGTGACTGTTGCTTGAAGGGTCAGGTTGTGTAGGTTATTGGAATAGAAGAGAATTAAGCAAATTACTTGAAGGATTGGAAAACTACATTCTTCAGAAAAAAACATCATTTGGGCTTATACTTTAAAAAATCAATTTAAAGGAGCATGTGGTGGTATATGTTATTAAATATGGAGAGAAATAAAGGGTGGGGATGTGAGTGAATGGAGAAAGAAGAAAAAGGGGGCACTGGTGCTGGGAGATTGATCATTTTATCTCTTTGTTGTTCTCTGACACAGGCTTGCAAGTGCACAGACATGAGAACAGTGCTATGTTTATTTCTGAAAGTTCCTTTGGCTAGATGTTGGGAGGTACAAAACCTTATGTAAGACCTGAGGAGGTTCTGCTCTTTGAAGGAGCACAATGCTGTGATTGGACACAATGGCTTAACATAACCATCCTCTCAGCTGCTAGTCCCTTACATGCTGTGATTGGACACAATGGCTTAACATAACCATCCTCTCAGCTGCTAGTCCCTTACATGCTGTGATTGGACACAATGGCTTAACATAACCATCCTCTCAGCTGCTAGTCCCTTACATGCTGTGACTGGACACAATGGCTTAACATAACCATCCTCTCAGCTGCTAGTCCCTTACATGCTGTGATTGGACACAGTGGCTTAACATAACCATCCTCTCAGCTGCTAGTCCCTTACATGCTGTGATTGGACACAATGGCTTAACATAACCATCCTCTCAGCTGCTAGCCCCTTACATGCTGTGATTGGACACAATGGCTTAACATAACCATCCTCTCAGCTGCTAGCCCCTTACATGCTGTGATTGGACACAATGGCTTAACATAACCATCCTCTCAGCTGCTAGTCCCTTACATTGTAGATCTGTAATTCAGTGCCCCATTCTAGACTGGATGATTAGAAGAGACACCTCACCTGACCAAGCAATACACAGAAAAGACCTGTCATGATTGGCTTTTAGCCCACAGTCAGTCTTCATGTGGATATGGTATCAGTAAAGCCTGTATGTAACTATGGCAATGCCTGTAAATAGGCCACTGCCCCAGTGGGTAGTAGAATATGTTAAATAGACCGACCATACATGTGTGTGCTGCTATTGGCCATCAGTATGGGTGGGAGGGAACCATCCGTCTTTCCTTTATCCTGTTTTGTTCTTTGTCAATATATTTCACTGGACATTTCATTGGTCATTTTTGGATTGTTTTCATCAACTTGTTTTCAGGGATGCACAAACATGAGCTTCTTTCATGGACATAAGCTTTGCACAAGTTTGTTTCATGCCTTAAGACTACATGAATGCATAAATAATGGAATTACTACAATCAGCTCATGTAATCATTCTTCTGTTTTGTAAGAAACATATAGAACTCATACAATTAACCTCAGTGACAGTTTACTTTGAACCTGATACTTGCTTTGAAAGATTGTATCCTAAGTTATATAGGAACTATTAAATATTTAAAATAGGAAGCTTGTTTAAGGATATATTGAGAGCTAAATGTCATCAGTGCCAAACAGAATCTGTTTGAAGAGAACCTTACTTCACAGTTTACCATTCAGAATAAAGTTATTTTAAATTGTTAGATGCTTTTCATGAAACAAATTGGTCACAGATAAAAGTTTAAATGCAAGTAGCATTTGTATTTCACTAGTTGTGTTCTTGTATTGTGAGTTGGTCTTGTAGTTTCCATAGCACTTCTCTCATTAGTTGTTTAAGTAGCTGCTTTACTTGATGTTAATTCTTGGCAAACGTTAGTGCATGTGATGCTGATGTATCCCCCTCTGTGAGATATATAGTCTTCTATTCTCAGTACCACCACTGGCATAAACAGATAAAATGATTAAGGGATGGGTAAGTAGGTGGGGGAGCAGTTGGAAGGAGGAAATCAAAAGTAGTGTGGTAGGTTTAGTAGAAGACTAAAGATGAATGGTTAGCTCGCACAGTAATCTGGATGCAATGTCAAATAGTTGGTGTGAAATGTTTACATCAGTTATCAGATGGTTACTTGGTGTAACTCTTTCAAGTGCATCGAAGGGCAGGAAGGAAAAGTTTGGAATCAAAACATTGATGTGAAGTTTGTTGAACACTGTACAAAGAGAAATATGCTGTATGAAAAAATGCTGTGTGGAATGGCTTGTTGTCAGCCAGCATTTGTTTGAACAGAAACTATACTCAGTCTGTATTAAAGTACATGACACTGTGCTTTATATAGGAACATTGTGTGATATACTGTACTAACTACCTTGCCCACAAATACGTTCCTCTTCACTCCTTGAATTTTCTGGCTTAAAAAAGCCCTGTCAGCGAATTGTACTGACTTTGGTTGATATTGTTTGGGGCAGTTTCTGTTTTGGTTGGTGAAAGGTAATTTATTGTACTTTTACACTAGTGCCTATATGTACACATATCTACAAACTCAGCATTGAAAGACTTTCGTTTCATTAGCACAGTACATATGGTATTAGCAATTATGGGTAGTGATGTATGCAGTATAGTATATGGTTGAGCAACGGTATTGATGTAGTCATATCAGTACAGTACACATGGTATAAGCAAAGGTATTGATTGATGTATTTATGTCAGCACAGTACACATCGAGTGATGTACAGCTATGTTAATCAACCTATGGTCTGTGATTGAAATAGTGGGTTTGTATAAAATATAATGGTGATCTGCAGAAGGGCTTGGGCAAGGTTTAAGTCTTATGTGGGTTGGTCCAAAGCATATTCTGAATGGGTAGCGGGAAGAGGTCCTTAAATGCACAAGCATCTCATAGGGTAGGCCGTGATCCCTTGGATCAAAAAGATGAAGTAACACTGTATACAGGAATTGCAGGGCTGTAGTGTACTTGGGTAAAAGGATTGAAGTAACACTGTACGGGAATTGCAGGGCAGTGTATGTGGGTAAAAGGATTGAAGTAACACTGTATACAGGAATTGCAGGGCAGTGTATGTGGGTAAAAGGTTTGAAGTAACACTGTATACAGGAATTGCAGGGCTGCAGTGTACTGATTAGGAAGGAACCTTACTTCTTTCAGACCTACAAACATAACAAACATAAAAATTAAATTCAGGAAAGACTAGCATAGTACAGCCTATAGCTATGAGATTTTAGATTAATACCTGCAGTTACTTGTCATTTGTTCATGTTTCTTTTTAATACAGAGCACTATTCATTGTTTGTAATAAAAGCTTACTATATGATGTGTGGGCAGCAGATGCCTCTGGGAAGGGAAATGATTTGCCCACCCTCTGTAACTCCCTTTCCCTCCAAGGATCTTCTTCACTTTCATAAAGCCTTCTTTGCCTTTTTGTTTAGTAGACTTGTATCTGATTCTTCTTCTGTTAGCTAGTCATTGTTGCTAAGATAAAAGTCACACAGTATGAGTTATATGAGAATTAATGAAAATATGATTGAAGGAAGTGTTCAAGCCATAGTCAGTGTCAAGTACAATGCAATACCTTTCTATAACATACATACATACATAGTATATAGTTATACATTGTTTTTGCTTTCATACTGTTTATATCTCTCTTTTTACTGCACTAAGTTTAGCCTTGTGCTTTCATTTCATTTTCTGTTCTTTTGAGATTTTTCTTCTCTGTCTCTGATGTTATGGTGCTAATATATATGTATACTATTTTACAGTCACAAAGTGAGGGGGTTTAACTAAGATGTTTTAGTTGAAGAACCTGTACTCCCATGGGCAGAAAAAAGTAACCTGTCAAGGCAACCAGTCACCATCAACATTACATAGTTTTTAGATTTCCTCAAAGGGAGGGGGAGTCCTACCTGATGGGGGGTTGTTTCCCCCTGCCCCTCACCTTTTGCCAGTTGTGCATGCTACTACCCTTCATTATGAGACATCGAACATTGAAACTAGAGTAGATAACGTTGTTTGCTTTTTTATTCCTGTAACAAGCTGTGACGACACATTTAATCACTTCAGTAGTAAATATGTTCTTGCTGAAGGTTGGAAAGGCACAAATTCTGGTTTCTTTTGTATGTAAATGAGCTAAACATTCTTGCAAAGATCATATCTTTGACTTAAAGTTCTGTGGACATGTAATAAATTCAGTTGTTCTAATCAACAAAGCTAGATTAAGATTCCCCGATCAAAATTCCATTGGAATTATTTGAATATCTTTTACCGTTCTCAAGATAATTATCTTCAAAGTTAGACCATTTTTGGGAATTGTTCATTAGCTTTGGAAAAATATGATGTGGAGTGTTGCACAGTGTGTCTGTATTTCTTTTGCTATTCCTTTATAAATTATCTGTTAATTGATAGTAGGGATGCACCGGATATCCGGATATTCCGGAAATTTCCCTAGGGTCCATTTTGTGAAATATTTCAAAATGGTTAACCCCTCATCCATTGAATGTTAAACAGAGTTGACAGCCTGTAATAATGATTCTTGGTTATTGATCTGTTCATGGTATTCTGGAAATTTTGGTTCAAGGTCCCATGTGGGCCCTTTGTTCCATTTTATGGAAACCTGCAAAATGCTTTTCCTCCCACAGATTCTCTTGTACAATGTTGATGGTTTGTCATAATGATACTTGGTTAGTGGTACCTTCAGAGTGTACAGAAATTTTGGCTCAAAGGCCCAAGATGTGCCCTAGGGTCCATTTTGTGAAATATTGCAAAATGGTTAACCCCTCCTCCAGTTAATGTTAAACAGAGTTGACAGCCTGTCATAATGATGCTTGGTAAGTGGTCTGTGCATAGTTTTCTGGCAGTTTGGTCCAAGGTCCCATGTGGGCCCTTTGGCCCTTTTTGTGAAATTCTGCAAATTGTGTACCCCTACACATTCTCTTGTACAATGTTGATGGTTTGTCAGAAGGACACTTGGTTATCGGTTCCTTCAGGTTGTTCAGGAATTTTTAATCCAAGGCCCAAGATGGACCGTAGGGTCCTTTTTGTGAAATATTGCAAAGTGGTTTACTTTTTCTCCAGCTTATGTTATGTTAATATTAATGATGCTTGGTTAGTAATCTGTTTATGGTATTCTGGAAGTTTTGGCCCAAGGTCCCATAGGGGCCCTATGGCCCATTTTATGAAAATCTGCAAAAATGCTTCTACTACAGATTCTTTTGTACAATGTTGATGGTTTGTCATTATGGATCGCGGTTAGTGGTACCTTCAGGGTGTACGAAAATTTGGGGTCCAAGTCCCAAGATGAGCCGTAGGGCCCAATCTTTGATATTTTGGAAAATGGTTAACCTCTCTTCCTTTTAATGTTATACAGGGTTAACTGCCTGTGATAATGATGCTTGGCTAGTGATCTGTTTATTTTTTTTGAGGAAGTTTTGGTCCAAGGCCCCATGTCCTAAGTCATTTGAGATCATTTAAAGTTATATGACACTTGTGTTAGTAAAGACAAGAGCCCAGGGACCCTTGGTTGAAGGTATGAGCTTCTGCACCATTGGTGCTCTAGTCTACCGGTATTATGATTGTCTTAGAACTACCGGTATTATGATTGTCTTAGAACTACCGGTATTATGATTGTCTTAGAACTACCGGTATTATGTGTCGGGGCAAAAGAGTGAACTGCAGATGACAGGGCAACTTAAAAACTAGAATAGTTTTTGTTCTTGGTATTGAACCATATTTACCAGTTGGGCCCCCTCTTCCAGAAATTCTGGATTTGTTACTATGATTATATATTGTTACAGTGGTTCCTGTATCCTCCATCATATTGACAGCTTTTATTTATTTTCTCAGGTATAAATTGCTTTAAAACTTTGATTTCATTGAGTAAGAACTATCAAATACTCTGTTTGAAGTGTTGTTTAATTTGGTATTTATTGTTTAAAACTTTGTAATTTTCAAGTATGTAATATTTAAACATGTATTATAAATATGCATTGGTCAGCTGATTTTAATAATAAACGTTGAACTTTCATTTTTCGGTGCTGTATCCAGTTTTTGATTCCTTGCCGAAGGTAGGCAAGGAATCTATGCGATGGTGATGTCGTGTGTGTCTATGCGTGTGTGTGCGTGTGTATGTGCGTATGTGACGCCTGCTTGTAAACAAGATATCTCTAGAAGGGTAACTCCAAGGGATCTCATATTTGGCATGTAGATTGCCCTTATTGAGTAGATGATCCCTAT
>WURT03141650.1:0-11210 GCA_009936505.3 Holothuria glaberrima | reverse complement strand
CTACAGAGCAGGTTTTGTGAAACTTGGTAGATGAAGTAAACATTCACTGCCAACAACTTTGAAGACCATGTAGCAGTTACCAGAATTACAGGCAAACTTCACATTAGCTATTTTTTTTGGTGCTGTGCTCACGGCTCAGTTTCATTACATTTAGCAAGGAACCATAGTGCCCATTGGGCTCTTGTTTATTATTTATTGGAGGGGGGGGGGGGAGAGGAAACCATGCTTCTCCACCATTTCATGAGACTCTTCAAATGAAGAAATCGGTATATTTTTCACTCAGTTGTTTTTCTCGTGGGAGGCTGCGGAAAACTTCAAGTTGGGGGACGCCCCAATTTTAGCCTCGTCGATCTGTGCTGAACTAGTTGTGTGGCTCTAACACGTAGCTCCAGAATCCAGCAAATGGACATAAAAAAGTACCATTGTCAATAGTAAAAAGTACTATTGACAAATAACATAGCCTACACGTGTAAGCGATTAAACAAAGAACGACTACTTTAGACAATAACTTGTCTTGATTTTCTTCCTTCTTTCGTTTCTTTAGATTGGATTGGAACGTTTGAACACAACATCGGAAGAAATAAACAGACTGGAGAAACAACTTGAAGTAAGTCACGTGATAGTCGTAGTTTCTGTATAGACCTTATGCATTCACGTCATTTTTGACGTCATTTTGGCGTCATTGCATTAGGTCTTTAGCAGGGTTTGAAGTTGTGAGCAAAGCAATCTCAGTTCCGTGGGAAATATATATGCGCAGATTCGATTGGTCGCTAGATCACTTTGGCTACAAACCGTACTTGCTAGAAGACAGGGACGTTTTACCCCCATAAATGCTACAAGACCCTCTCCATGAACCGAATCTGCCCCTCATGGGTACAGGGGCAATAAAAGTTTAAAGAGGGATTTGAATCACCCCAAGTATGACTTTAACTGGTGGTAAGCCCCGCCCATAATTGTCTTTAGCTTCTCCTTGTGCAGACACAAACATAGTTCACTGTTCAAGGCCACATCCCGGTGAGCATAAAATACCCCATGTGTAATCAAAACATTCTCTGTGCGTGCTGTGTAATATGAGCTGCTCTGCATCTTTTGAATTTTGTATCTCTGATGTCAATCAAAAAATAGTCACCAACTGGGACTTTTGCTTATCCCTAAGTAAAAGTCATCCTTGGGGTGATGCAAATCTGTCTTTAAAAGCCAGTTACCAAAATAAATTGATGCTACGATTGATTAATTTGCGATTACTTAGCATTCATGTATGACTGAAATGAACCTTTGACTTCAGTGTAGAATTCTGATTTCACGATATCAGTAATTATGTTTCTATTTTACACATCTTCTCCAGGATGCAAGACAGACCTATCGACAGACACTGACGGAATTATCTTCTCAAGTGACCGAGAAGGCGAAGCAGAACAAACGATCGATTCGGAAAGCCGAGGCATACCATGCAGCTAGCAAAGTGGCAAATGAGGTGATTTACAAGTCTCCAAAAGACTACTTCTCTTTGCAGTTAGTGGCCCGTGGAATAGGTTTCCTCACTGAATCACAATTGAAAGCAAACAGACATTGGGAAGAGGCCCCTCGAAAACCAAACAATAGCTCGAGATCGTTTGTAGATCAACAAACCAGTGACACTGCAGTGTATTTGTACTGCAGCAGTTAGTGTAGACAAGTTATATAGTTAAGTTGATCAAACTATAAACTTGGCAACGTTGGCCTGATAAGTGCCTGCCTTTATGTGATGTTTTATTGCTTTTAAGTTCTTTTTTATTTGAAGTTGACTCTAAAAAGTTTATGGGCTCTTCTTAGCGACCGCGAACCGGTTTCGGCGAACTAGTCCCATTTTGATTGTTATTTCTTATTTTTCAATTATTAGTTGACCTTACAAATGAAGGACCATTGTTCCAGTTTATCCTTCTGCTTGCTGGGTAGAAGAGAACTTAAGTAGGAAATGAAGGTAGGCTATTCATTGAGGAAGTAAACTCTGAACAGATTCTGCAGTCACGGTTCTTATAGACCTTAGCAGGAATTAACTAATAGAAGGCGACCGCTGATAGTATCTGGCCCTTTTTGTACCAAGTGTAAAGTTAGAGCCAGGCCAATTTGCAAGTAGCCACCTCCCTCTGTTTACAAAATTCACAATGAAAGTATATACTATGTACCACCGAGGTAATACTTTTATGCTCGCACAGAGATGTTATTTCTACTCTTTCAAAAAATATCAGATCTAATCCACAGAATAACAAATATTGCATGCTGAGTGTAGGCATACGTTAGTCATTCTTGACAGCATTGAAAAAACAAATCGTCTGCTGTGCGGGCAAGGACAAACAGGTACCAGGCACACCAGGGACGCTAACAATAGCCTAATGAATCAAAATCAAGGGTTTACCATCACATACTAAATAGCAATCTCTTGCATCTGTACAGCAACTTTCAACGCTGAAAGGTTAAAGTGTCCCGTTGGACCCCTTTAACCAGCCTAGTCTATTGTCACCATGTTTGTGGTTTGTATTTAGGAGTGACTGGTTCGTCGCTCCTTCGATGACATAGAAGTCTACAGGGAACTCAGTAATGTGGACTTTAATTTTATGATCATTAACCTAAGGAAAGTCCAAATAATAGGAATTTAATAATTAGGCGTAATTACATGGAAAATATTCAAAATAGCTGTGGCATGTCTCAATTAACATAAAAAGAAGTAAACCTCAGACTTTGCCATTGATGGAGATACAAGCAGGCGTCAGTCCTTTTGATAGATCAGGGCGTTCCAATCGACACCCGGTACTGGATATATCAGTTGTGAGCATTCTCCCATTCAGCCATTGCAAAATCTAATCACATATCCAGTCATAGGAAGCACAATATTATGATAAAACGTCCGAACCAGGAAGTAGAGGATGTTTGGCTTATTTCAATGTTATGCACAACCTGCCTGATAAGTGGGTCGACCTTAATAAAAGATATAATACCGTGATGATTTAGTCTGTATAAATATGTATTATGTCGTACGTGGGCCTACTGAAGGTCTATGAACATAGCTTATGCTAATTTCTCACGTAATTGGGGCATTGGAGAAACTTGTATTGTGAGTTCAGTATGTTCTGAGTCGTGTAGCAGTGTGATAAAAACGGATTCAGTGTTCGAAATATGAGACATTTAAAGGAAAATATTGCGTTTGTTGTACAGAAATTTTCATATTTTTAAAGCCGATATTTACCGATATAGAATGATAGATAATTAAAATCAAGGCCGCATGGAAGCTTCCTTTTCAAGAAATTCCTCCCAGAGGGAAACCCAGATATTTGTCGCTCAAGAATAATTTGTTGGTCCAAACTTTTTTTTTTCAAAAGATGCAATATTCACACTAATACATAACATTTTGAGGAGATAAAGCTGCTGCTTGTGTTCATTGGTGAGACTGAGAGGTTTAATAATGATTAAAGGTATTTTCTTTGTATGCCATTTGTGGTGGATTTTAAACGCAGCATTTCCCTTTAAACGTTTACGTAAAAGCTAGCTGTGCTTTTTGGATCGAAAAGTGACTTGGTTAATATTTCCATAGAAATGTTGTTGAACATCTCGAACTAATGCAACCAAAGTTAATACTTCTGAAAGACTAAAATTTTGAACACCAATTAGACAATCTACCACAATTTTATTGTAACAGTTTTGCCCTGTACGGGTCGTAACGCATCTCAAGTTAATGATTTGCGTTAAAAGCGAGAAATGTCAATTGTTTGTCCCATGTAGGTTAAGACCAATTTTGATCTTCGAACCAAGTTAAATGAGTCGTCCATGCCTTTTGCTCGTTGTAAATTCATATAGTTTTGTCACATCGCAAAGTTAAAAACGTTTCGCATTTGGTGTTCAATTTTGGTTCCTTTTCATCTCTCCAGGCACACCAACAAGCCCAAGAAGCCGCCCTTAAATACCATCGAGCAGTTGACATCTTCAACGCCGCAAAAGAAACTATCTCTTGCGCCGAATCCGCTGCCTTTGACGAAGGAGGACAAAGAAGGGAATTCGATGAAGCCCTCCAAGAGCTCTTAAATCACGCCACTATAAAGGTAAACCATCGAAGGTCATATTTCAAATATTTCACTAGCTCCTACCACTAGGGCTGCCTACCACTCGTGCTGATTGATACTGTAAGTCTGTAAATTTTCTCTCCCGGTACAGACCTAGAAAGTGCTGAAGGGAGGGGAGGGGAACATTAGATTTAGAATGACATATTTTCACATGTGATAATTTCAAATCATTGCACTTCTACGGGAAAGTTCGTAATTAAAACCTTGCGGGCTATTTCCCAAAGTCCTTTCTTCAAGCTCTTAATTCATATCATGTGTTCTTTGTTTTAGTTTTGTTCTTCCTTTTTTACTTAACTTGAATATTTAGTCTTTGTATGAAATGTTTCATATTTTTGCCTACAGCTTAATGAGGCAGAAGAAGAGAAGAGAAAGGGCAAAATAGAACACGATCAAAAAGCTCAGGTTTACGTGGAAGCCAAACAAAAAGTCGAATTCTTAGCGAAAAAATTTAAATCTTCCATCTCAAAGTCACGGTAAGACTTTCTGATTTTGGTGATTTTTGCGTCATTTTCAATATGTCATGTTGGTGAAATGTTCTTGATAGACGCTTGAAAATGAATATACCAAACTAAAGGCATTAGCTGCATCCTGCAATTGCTTGTACATATAGGCCTATTTAAGATGCTTTGACGGATAACATGATCTGAGCTAGGGGTTTCCCTCAAAGGTCCACTGGCCACGGTGGCGATGTGCATGGTGACCGGTTCGATTTAGGGCAGTTAAGACCGTTGGCAGAAAGAGAGACCCTCTCCCTGGGGCGTTCACAGCCGGTCAACCAACTTTTGCCGCTACCTCTTGAAACACTCAGTCCGCACCTGGCCTCCTTCAATGTTCTTTCGGATTGGAGAAATGCCAGGGATTCTCGCAGCTAAACAATGGGATTTCGTAACATTTGTTGGGTACAATAAAACAAGGTCGAGACTTTTTCTGTACATGAACAGAGTAAATATGCCAGTTTACTCAGTGTGAGGGCTTTGTTGTGGGTTGCAGTTTTCTAGAGTTCACAGAATGTCAAATTTTAACGGCAGTCTTTGCTCAGACCCCATGGGAAGAATATTCACGTTGGGAGCACATACGCTTTCGTCACGCTATCAGGACATAAATTCCATATTCCACCTTTTGACCCAAATTTCTATGAATGAACGTCTCGCATTCACGCCATGTACGAAAGTAATAAAATTTATTGCTTATGTCTGGCTGGTAGGCCAACGAAAAGTCACCTGTGTTTATGTCAAGTATCATTGTTTTCATCCCATTCATAAAAAAACATAGCCAAACGATCATACGACTGTCTAGGCAATATATATGAGGACTTCACAGTTCAAGAGATGACAAAGTAAAGTTCGAAGTCTTTGTCGTGTACTGGCTCACCGGGCTGAAGCTGATCATATTTGGCGATTTTGCTGAGGTTAGCAATTTCCTGTAAGCATGACCATGAATTTCCGCAATGAAAATATAGAACTTACAAGGTAGTGTATCTAAACCACACACGATTAGGCCGGATTATGATATCAAGTTTTTAACACGTTTAAAAGCGGACGATAAACTACTGCGAAAAACTCGCGTCCCTAAAACCGTAACTGAAATATCCGCTAGCTATATGACAGGGTATTAGAGAATCAGAGGTAATAGCAGAAAATGACGGTGGACTGGTGCAGCTTTGCCGGCTAGTTAGCATTATCACCGTCCAGTGGCATTAAACTAACTTATTTCCCCGCTAAATCCGGATTGCCAACTTGAAGCAGCAAAATGAACAGTAAACACAAGGAGCGGTTTAAAGACACATACGGGTGTGGGGGGGGGGGTTGTTACCATTGACCCTGGTGAAACCGGATAAAGAGCCATGTGGAATATTTCCTATTTTGTGAGCATATCTATGTCTTCCACACTGCTAAGCCTACATACAATTTTGCGCATTTTTGGGGGTGTAGGAAAGATTTGGGGGCCCTAGCGTCCCGTAGAACCGTTCTTGGTACACACACACACTTACAAATAAATTGTATCGCAATTTAGCGTCCCCCATACCGTTGAAACGTGAGCAAATACCCCCCCCCCTTCGGTCTCATTGCCACTTGGCATGAACTCCCAGTGGTAAGAGATAACAGTCTATAAATAATTCGTCGTTTCCACCTCATCTTGCAGATCCTTTTATGAAGCTAAAGCAAATTTTCATCTACGCGTAAAGGAGAACAAAGATTGCGTTGAAGAGATTTTGAAGAAAATGAGTAACGCCCGATCTGAGTATAGCGAAGCCTTGAAGTTCCTAGAGAATATCTCTGATTCCATTCATGAAAAACGAGAGCTCAAAAAGTTGTTAGATGAGCAGCGGAGGGGAAGCGGAGTTGGTGCTGAAGCAAAGGCTGAATTTGATAACTTGGAAATTTCTCCAGATTTACCAGGTAAGGCGTAAGACTGTAAACACTAAGATGTTTCAGGTCACTGAAAAATGGCGGTCGGACCCTTCTTTCTAACCGCAGCTGGTTAATCATTTTTAAAGATGCTCCAAGTTTAATAGAACGCATGATCAAGGGAGGACAGCGACTTAATAATATATTTAGGGTGTGATAACTGGACACCAACTGGAAATTCTAAAAACATTTACAGGCGACTGTAACAACTAAATTGTGATTCCAACTTATTCTAGGATGTTTTAGAAGTACCTGACTTTTCATTCTCAAACTTTTTTTCGAATCAAGATTCTCACATTGGAAGCTATCCTAAAGCGACCCAATCTTAAATGAACGCATAACCAAGTTCGAATAAACGAGTTTTAATTATTGTGGGGCACTGGACAGAATGTTAAAAACTGGCAGCACAAGAACCGCTTCCACGCGATCCAAATTTTGGTCGGTACACAAAGTTGAAGAACCACTCACTACTTTTAATACTGAGTTGTAACTAATGGGGTCACTTTTTTCGCTGCAAGTCAAGTCAATTACAGTTGTTTCAGTGACCCAGTATATCGGTTGAGTATATTTGGGGGGGATTCTCCAGAATTTGTCGAGTCAGGTCAGTGAGCTTTGGCAGTTTCTGAGTGGAGTCGCGACAATATTACAACTCTGCTACTCCAAGTTCCAGAAAACTATTAAGGTCATCAGATTTCCTTATCTAATACAGAAATGAAAAATTCTTTCTCTACAAACTTAGGTTCAGCCTATTCAGGAACTCAGGTCACTTAACAAGTCGGAGTGTCAGGATCTTTTTAAGAAATTACTTGCAAACATCCATATGTTTTACTGTTTCTTTGCTCTGAAAATTAGTCATCTTAATTTTTATATTTTTATTTTAGATATATTTGGTGATGAATCAATTTCAGAAGCCGGCAGTATGGACTCCGACCGAATGCTGACAGATTTAGAGAAACGCCCTCTACCATCTCGTCCTAATCCATCAATGTCGAGAAGAGTTTCTGGTTGCAGCGAAAGCGAGTCTTCGTCGGCGAGAAGTAGCATGCGGGAAAAGATTGACGTCGAGACACGGTTGCCTCATTTGCGCGAAAGAGGTGACGGTTTGTCGCCAGTTTCGAAAGAGGACGAGGAAGATTGCCCCTTTACACCCGGAGACGCTCATTCGCGCGAGGAGGAAAGTGAAGATTCCATCAGTGAGAAGAACATTGATAAGAAGGGGGACGTTGAACAATCGGAAGAGAGTGGATTTGCAGATGCTTCAGAGAGTGAAGTGAGTGAGATCGATATTGACGATCTGTCTGATGATCTCGAAACGGAATCTCCGTCACTACCGAAGCAGGAGCATGTCGTTAGGAAAACGCTGAAGAAATTGATACCCGATGAAGGTGAAATTTGGCTCTAAATGACAAATGTGTAGGTCTTGCTGCCTTATGAAGAGTTGTATTAATTCACAACTTTGAAGGATATCAAGCAGTCGATGAAAGGAACGACTGAGATGAGACTAGGTGAAGTTAGTTAGATGAGGTTTAACGGCCCAGTTTACACCCAATTGGTTCAAGTCGAGCCGGCCACGGCCTTTTTTCCAGTTGTGGCTCACTGGCCACGGGTGAAAAGATGAGAGACAATGAGAAAAGAGCGATTCGAAGGTAGTTCAGAGATCGAAGTGAAGTAGATCGGTATCGATGATCTGTCGGATGATCCCGTGACAGTCTCCGCCATCACCGAAATAATAGCAAGACGGATGAGGACATTAAAGTAAAAATGATTCGCGGCGTAAAGGAAAACTTGGCTCTAAATGTATGGTTGTTGCTTACCTAATGAAGAGTTGTATTCCCTAGTAACTCTGAAGGAAACCGTTAATTTATGAATGAAACGGCTGAGATAAGACTGTCAGTTAGTTGTACATCATTACAGAGATCTCATTATGCTGGTTTCCGTTTTCTGCAAATGATGGACCAGTTGTGTGATAATTTGTCAGGACTGCAGCCTTGCCCTGCTATCTTAACGATGTCTTTCATAAAATGGGACTCCTCGAGGCAATGAATCAAAAGTGGATGCAAAGAAGGGAATCAACCCTCTTAATGTTCGTGCACCAGATGAGGGCATGAATGAACTGTCGTCATTCTAAAACCGGGGAGGGATACATAAAGATAGGATTACACGGTTTTGGGAAAAGTTACTTCAGTTAAAGGATCCTGAACTCGTGTTATTTACATTATGGCATTATAATATCATGTGGGGCCACTGCTAGGTAAACTTGTCTTGGTGGTTTGAAAGAAGTGGTAAATAAGGAAAGTCTTGGGAAGCTTTCCTTTTTATTCCTGGAATAGTGTAGATGAATCTTCAATCAAAGTATTGGAACTTTTAGGTGAAGAAGGTGATGGTCAGGGGTGACATACCCTCCCGAGCATGAGATAGATCTACAGAATGGGTTAGGAATTGTCATTTTCAGGGCAAATTCATGTCATGATTGTTTGCCAAGTTAGAAAAATTTTAGAGCAAAGACCTTTCCGCCCCATTTGGAAAGCCTTTCTATAAGCCAATGTTTAAAATCAGCTAAAAATGATAGAAATTGGCATTCATTGCTGTGAAATAGCCATATTAGTAGAAAGTGTCGAGTATGCTACACTATATGCATCCCTGAACGCTCATCCAAATTCATTACAACGAGTTCAATGCAATGACAATCTCAGGTGTCCCCTTCCTATAGGAAATTAAAATCGGAAATTGGTGGGTGAATGTGTCCTGCATGGTTGCTAATCATTCCTTTGTGCCATATGCATGCAATTTACAATCAAGAAGCTCTGATTGTTTTCACGTGTTCATGTTTTCCAACTCTATTCCAGTCGATTTTGAATCATTCATCTCACTTTCCTATAAGAGTTGTTTTAAATCCTTTAACGGGCTTCCTGGGGGCGAGGGTGTATACTACGCAGTCAGGTCTGTCCGTTGTCGAAGTACGCGGCAGCTTGTATGTGAGACGCTGGATGATTTCTCTCGTCCAGAGACCTAAGCACAAGCACCATGGAGAGGCGGGGTAGGGGATTAGAGCAGGGCTAAATTCTGCCGAAGCGCGATTAGTAACACATGCCGTAACTATCAACTATTAAACTATATTCTTTTCTGATTTAATTGCGGGAAGGACAACGGGTAAATTGTCAGAGGGGCATTGGGGGTAAATTACCCACCGCTCAGGCAAAGCCCCTACCATGCCATGGAATTTAAACAAGTATTGTTTTTGTTCCGCAGGTTGTCCAACTATGAGTCGGGGCTCAAAGCGGGGTTGGTCATGGGTTAATTTTGCCACATTCGGCCAAGTAACGGTGATTCGAACCAATGTCACTTTGTTCGAGACTCTAGTGCATAACAACAGTGCACTCTGTCTGAACAAAGGTTTGTGTAATGCAAATGTACATGAGATTAGCCTAAAGCCCCAGCCAGGTGGCTACATCTTTGACAAGCTTAGTAGCGTGAAAACTGATACATTTTTAACGCTACTAAGCGAATGTGGATGCATCTCGGGGCATCTCGGGATTTTGAGATATATTTCCTAAAGCTTTCCTGCGATGAAATCTAACCCTAACGGACGCATGTGTGGTGAAGCCCTATTGGTGCCCGGTGTCTCTCAGTAAGAGGTAATTCATTTGACCCAGGTATAACTATTTAGAGATAACTATTTGCGATAGGTGCGCGCGAAACACGCCGACAAAAAGTGCATTTTAAAGGACATTTGAGAATGTTTTTCTTCATTTTAAAAGTTATCCATATCTTAAAAGGGATCCATATCGGAATTTCTGTGCTGGACATAGGTGATATGGAGACATTCATTTCGCTCCAGGGTCATGGGACCTTTTAACCCTCTACCCCTCCTCTTCCCCGTTGGCTACGCGCCTGGTTTGACCGCAATCACTGTACTTTTAAATGTTTTTGGGGGGTGGGGTGAGAGGGGACAAAAGTCACACTCATTTGTGCACCTAATATGAATTTCACCCTCCTGTCTGTTTTCCCAGCTTTCGACCAAAGTTTTGTATTATAAAATTGCACATCAACTCAAAGTAGCCTAATGTAAATTTGTAACATACGAACATTTATTAGTTTTGATCACCGGGTGCAAATCTATTTGTAAATAAGAAATTTATCGCTCTGCAAGCACGAAATACGACTAATATTTATCTTTACTATGCACTGTAACTATGAAAAAGAGAAAGAGTTATTTTTTATGATTTTATGAAGATTACAGATTTTACCTATGTTGATGTTTTACATTGTTTAAAAAAAACTTGCCATGACTTCAGCACTCGTGGGCAAAGCTTGCCCCGCTCGGCGGACGTGTTATTTCTCCTGCACCTATGTTGTTCGAATATTTGACCTCTGCTGCGAGCGTTAGCTAATATCGTCGGTTTCTCATCGTTTGTCTCCTTGCTCCCTATTATACTGGTAACTTTTTGAGCCAGGACCCTCCAAAGGGCCAGGCCTTGACATGTTACCTAATCGTTAGTGTGGGTAGCGGTTGAGGGTGGGGTCTGATGCATGGGGATGTAACCCATGTTCGGGCAGAATATAGGCTACCCTCTTTTTCAGGCAAAACTTCAGGTTACAAATTCATTAGAATTTCGAGCAGACGTGCTCAGCTATCAATCGAAATTAGTCCGTACGCTTATGAATGTAATGCAGACGGTTACTGTGTCATATAGTGGAGAACCCATAT
>WURT03141639.1:0-11210 GCA_009936505.3 Holothuria glaberrima | reverse complement strand
GAATAATAAAGATAAATAAAGATCCATCACATAAGTATTTCTTCCAAATATTGTTTGAATTGTTAAAAAATAACCAAAGCCTATGGATTTTGACTGTTTTTGCACCGTTTCTCCAAATTTAGCCATTCACACTACCATTTTCAGTTATTACACAAACAGCTTCATCCATTATTAGCATAGTTAGTGTACTGACAAATAAAGAAAAACATTAGACCTTATTTATTTCTGTTTTCTTGATCCAGTAGTATCACTTTACAGTAAGTTTTAAAAATCATAAAGGATATTTGTTAGGAAATAATGGGTGATTTTATGGTATTTAGCCGACATGTTCAGATAAGGACTAACTATATTCTCTTCAAGTTTTTATCACTGCAGTATGCACTAAAAGATGTACATATTTACCTGTGTGTTGGGAAGTCTTACCCTAGAAACAGTCTAACTTGCCATCATGCAAAGGGGTTGAGATTTCAGTAAAATGGTAGACAAAGAGGGGTTTCCCAAATAGAAAGGATGGTGATTAAACAAAGCCACAGTCACATTTTGTATAAACCTACAGACAGTAAGCACATAATATACCTCCCCTTTGGCTTGGCAGTAAGTTGAATACCAAACCTTTAAAAACCCAAATTTACACAGGATATTTATAAAAGTTTTGAAACCTATACTACTGAGACTATAAAACATGTCAGTATTTACCTTGTTTCAAATATTTATTGAAAGAAGAATGGGGAAGTTCACAGAACTATCATCAATTTGAACTGAATAGAAACTAAACTGGTATCTCAGCCTCAACTAAAATAAATTTAGTTTGTTTATACTATGAAGTCTCTTGTCTGAGCATGCAATTTACATTGTTGGAGTGTATATGTCTGCCTACTTGTAGGATACTGCTGTACACATTGTTATCCTCTTATGGTAAGTTTCTGATTGTTACTGTCTTTTAACATCCAACAGAACATGTACAGTTTCAAAACCCAGTGTTTAAATTGCCAAAACTCGTTCCAGACTGTGGTTAAAAATCTTCCCTAACTTTTAGTCCCCTACTCCTATTTAAAATTTTAAGAAGTTAAAGAACTGTCTGTCTCCTATATCCATGTACACCTCCTTAACATAACTGTAGCATGGTACTGAGTTTAAATTGCTGAAGACTTATAACAATGTTTTGCTTAGTATAGTCTTTTGTGTAACTTTAATGTTAATGTAATTTGACCTGTCTAATTGTCTATGCAATCATGGTCCAAACTTTTTCACCAGGGATGGAAAAAATGGTTATTTCCCAGGAAGAGAGTGAAATTTTCCACAATTCTTTCTGTACTTTTTATACACAAAAAGCAAAATTTTCTTCTAGTTGCCAAAATTAACCTTCCAATTGCCAAAAATTTCTCTCCAATTGCTAAAAATTTCCACCGTATTGCCAAAAATTCCCTCCATTTGCCAAAATTTCCAAGGAAGGGGCTCCCAGCTTCTCAACTTTTTCTACTCATGCTATTTCACTGATCTGCACTAGCCTCACATTGACCAATCAGAGTGGTTCTAAGTATTTAAAGCAATATTGTTTGAATATATATTAATCAAAGAGTATATTTATCAGTTGTAAGTGTATGTGCATGGCTTCCATGTTTGAGGTGATTCAGCAGTTCTTTTACAAGATGACAATAAAGAACCAGGGCCTTGGCCAGCCAAGGAACGTCGGGGAAGCTGCCCCCTTAGATTAATAAACCCTTAAAAAGTTTGCTTATTTACAAAACATTTTGGAATATGCTGAAACTTTCATTATTGCAGTATTATGATTTGAGGGGGATCTAGGAAATCATGCTGTGATGGTCCTTCTTAAAAGTTCAACAAAGACACTAATAAAAACTAATTAACACATGCTTGACTAGCCTGTTGGCTTAAACCTATTATGTAACTTGCTTATGTATTTTGGTGGACCATGTACTTCCAATCAGTTACTCAAATGTAAAAGCTGACTGTATCAGGTGTGTATGTAGTGTGCTTCATTTTCTCCCTGAGGTGATAATATGTAATCAGACAGAGAAGGAGGATGTTACAAACCTTAAGAAGAACAGTTTCATCATGATGGAAATGGCCTACTATTGGATGCCATTTTTGCTGAATTTCCCCAGGGAGATCTTAGACCTGTTTGTGCTATGTGGTTGACTATAGTCCTGGGGCTGAGGAATGATCCTCTCCCTTTAAATATTTGATTCGCCCATGTCTGGCTACAAATGTGGCTGCATTAACTATAACTACATAATGTTTACAACGTCCACAGACCTGTAGGTTAAAGCTCTTAGGTGTGCATATAATCTTTTTTTTGGCACATGCTACAGCATAATCTACAGAATAGCCCAGATTACCTTTGGTTCAATTCTTCAATCAAAGAATTTTTTATGTATATAAGTCCTGTTACCCCTACAAAGTGAAATTTACTACGTAAAGTTTTGAATTTATCCTTTCCCCTTGAAGTCCAAATTTCTAAAGCATGAAATCTCAAAATAAAGAATGTTATGATGCAAGTTACCTGGTCTAGAAAGTACAGTATACTATTCCTTGGAATGTGTGAGGCATTTCTGACAAGATTTTCATGATAGGCTACTGTACATGACAACAAATGGTGGCCTTAAGAGCCATTCCAGGACTCAAAAATGTCACATTATACTAGGAATTTCTAAACAAAAATAAGTTTATAGAGCTATGGGTGCTGGCTTGCAAGTTTACACCAGTTTGCATCTAAGCCATCATACAATACACAATTTTTTCTCAAGGTTGATACATTTGGCAACAACCCCTTTGCATCCTGCCAAAGAAAAATTGGAAAATCTTCCCAGTAAAGATTGCTCCTTGTTTCATCTAAACATTCATAAAAAAAATTCTCAAAGGGTTAGGGTGTTGCTCTCTCCCTGAAGAATTGTTGCTTAATTCCCTTTAACTCAGCCAAGAGATTAGTAATTTCCACTTCACATTGAGAATTGTAAACATATAGTCAGCTGTTCAAAACTTTTTCAAAGATAGCTCTTCTTTGCAGCTTTGCTGACTTATGATAATGTCACCCTTCCGCTAAGACCTCTCCCCTAGGGTGACTCCCTGGCAGGGATGACATAGGAAGAATTCACCAGAGTGTTGAATACCCAAGGGAATTCACTTGGCACTATATTTGAATTTTGCCATTAACTGACCCCCTTAGGATTTGCCCAGGCTATGGCCCTGAAAACCATGTACCCTTAATTTGTATACATGTTTCCTTGCTTTGGGTGACTTGGCCAGGTTACTTTGCACAGTAATGCAGCAACAGCACTGAGGTATCAGCAGTACACTGGTCATGTACAACTGGCAGCAACTGCATGCCTCTCCTGTAGAATACTTGAAGTAACCATAAATGTATCCAGAATACAATCAATTTTTCTACTCTTATATCTAAAAATATTGTAGTACTCTGTTTACTTGTGTTAAAGTACTGGATCCCAAGAAATTTGATAAGCTCCCCAGAAAGCACTTAGACTTTGAACCAGGCTTAAAGGGGCTTATTGAGTTGTTTCACATAATTCGGGATTTTTTTTTCACAACTGTTGAGATTTACTCACATCTTGCTTGATGGTAAATGATCAAACTAAGAGATTCTGCAAATCTGATGCACAACTGAAATGGCAGTGATAGGGTAATTACTGATTAAAATCATTTATTACAACTTTGTGACCAGACACTTTTTACCATTACATAGTAATCATATGCAATCCCTTTCCAGAAAAACAATACAATTTCTCACATTTTCAGTAACTGTAGGAAGTGAAACATGAGTAATGAGGGTAATTAGAAGCATTGTCATGTAATGATTTCATTCAAACTCGTCACAAAAATAACCGATGTCAACTCAATGAACCCCTTTAAAGGCACACTCTGCTTTTATATGATCTGTTTAATGAACCTTCTTAAGGTTTTCATCAAGATCATACAAGCACTGTACAAGTACTGTATAAGGATCTCTCAAAAGTCAGACTAGCTATAAGCTGGCAATGGGTATTTGCCATCAAATAATAATGTACCCATCATAAATTATGGTTATGCATAGGTACAAGGCTTTATCATGAATTAAAATGAAATTATAAAAATAAAAAAGAGAAAAAAAAAGACTGAGAAAAAAAGAGACCAATCTCTAGATCTGTAATGTGTTTTTGTCATCAATATTGTGAGGTTGCGATAGTGTTTATGCATGATTGCATTGTATTCTAATGCATTACTCCTTAAAGGGAAGCAATAACTCCAACTTTGTTTTCAAGTATCATCTACTCTGACAAATCTTCTGTCTGCCATATCCTTTACAAGTATGTTTTAGTGTGTTTCTGAACCAACATATTGAATATATACTACAGGTAAACGGAGGAGTTGTTCTGCTTGGATTTACCAAATAAGTAACAAAAATACTGTCATGTGATTGAAAGGAGCCATTCCTAACTCGAATTGGGGTGACTGCATTTTCCCTTTAAAGCAACTTTCAGTGACAATAATGCAGCATGTGTTTTGCAAAGACCATGGAATGAATAACTACATACATTACCCCTTAAGATACTGGAAACTTGATTAGAAAAGGTTGAGAACTGGACAAACTCATAGCCAGACAGAATAATGAAGGGGCGAGTTATATTCAAAGGAGGGTGGTGAAATTTTCTCAGGGGGTTGAGATATGTAATGTGTGAAGGTAAAGTGAACATTTTTCTAGGGGGAAGCCATACCCCCTGGTCCCCTTTCTTTGGCTTCATGCTTGCATTTGTACCTAATGAAATATGTGCTACTCCCAGTTGGATGCATGGTTGAGGGGAAGGGGATATGTACTGGTTGGGGAAGAGTAGATGTGACAATAATGCTGTAGTGAAAGGACTATAGAGGCTGCACATGTTATTTTATGATGTTGAGCTATTTAACTCTTTCTTTGTTACCAGATGATGATATTGATGACTGTCTTTGTAACTTGGAAATAAAATTTGATATTTTCTCCACTTTAAGGGGACCAATTTCCATTCCCCCTTTCCAATTTTTCCTTTTGGCAGGAAAAGTTTGATTTAGATCACAATAAATATACATCTATTCACATGCACTGCTGATCCAAACTTACTTGATGTGCATGATGAACAACGTTGCAAATGAATCAGAGAGGTTAAAGAGATCAAATATACCCATCCTTTACCTCAAAGCAAATATTGAATATATTAAAATATTTCCTCAGAAGTATCATTGTGTTTCAAAATACAAACATGACATGTCACAGATAATCCAACTGTTTATCTTGAAGAAACTTAAAGGAAGGGTTTAAGCAAACACTTCTTTTTGATAAGAAGGAGGAACAAATCCTATGCTTTACAGTGAAGTTGCTGTTTGATTCTGATTTGTGGTCTGGAGATATTGAGCAGTGAAATTACTACATTTGTGATCTCTCATGCCAAAGAGAAAATTTCCAGCTCATGCCCTCTAAACCATGTAGCAACACTCTCTTCCTAATTTGAGATATCTCATATTAAAGGGTACCTATATTTTTTCAAAAAATACCTCCAGTTCTCATTAAGGTCATAGAATGTTATGTAAAGTGGGCACATTGCCTGGTATTGCTTTTGCTTTTCTTTATAATTGAATGTCCTGTTTGTCCTTGAAATCTAATACTTTTGGAATGTTTGAACAGCTTTCCATGTAGATGTAAGCATAAATCTACGTCATATGTAGGGCATTCCAGACAAAGTTGCTAAATATTCCCCACAGCAGCGTCAATATCATAACGAAATTCAGTGCTATGTCAAATTAATGTGCCGTGATGGCATTACAGATTTCCTATAATGCACTTTTTCTTGAGAAAGTATTGCAAGTGCTTCCAAGTGCCACAAGCTATTGAGATGCAGTTTTCATGTCAAAAAGAGAAAAATTTTCATCATTTTTTGAGGTCATTGAATTTTATCACTGGCAAATCCCTTTAAGTGAACTTAGCAAGAGCCAAGTAGGAATGATGTCCTCTTTCATTGATGGACAATGCTTTGTTTTCTTTGTTTTTTTCAGTCTATTGTTTTGACCTTGAAGTAGATGGGGCTGTGAGTTAACCATGTGGAATGTCAATTTTGCAAAATTTTCGTGCCATTTAGTACATTTACATTACAAAAGCATGAAATTACAAAGGAGAAAAATGGTTGTAAAGTTTAAAAGAAGAACAGCCTCCTAGAGTTTTGGGAAAAACATTTCCTGGGATAGATGTTTGAAAAATACATGGGCAATTTTCTCAAATGAGTCAGCAAAGTATTGTACCTTATCTGTGCTGGACTCAAATCATATTGCAGTTGAGTTTTGTCATATGGAAGTTTACAATTGGGATAGTACTTCCATGGTTTTAACATCACACTGCACAACATTTACCGAATTACAATGCATTTACCAAATACAATGCAATGGAGGAAGGGTGGGGGGAGTGTAAGGGAGTTTGAAGAGCTCACTCATGTGACTCCAACCTGATTTCTGAGTACTAGCTAAACCTTTCAAATCTTCACTCATTGCCCTTATAAATAATATCTTTTTCACTAGGTTCAGAATATAATCAGAGTATATTAGTTTAACAAATGCTGTGGATGTCAAAGCCTTTTCCTTCCCTTGGTTTGTCCAATTGTTACACCTTTCAGACAGTGGAAACTAAGGAAAGGTTGCTGTCCTATGTGCTCTTACCTTAAGATTTAGTTTTAGTTTATTGCTCATTTTGAGGCTTCAAGTCATGTGTAATTGAGGGCATATTAAAGATCAGCTAAAAGTTATCATGAATTGAACTCAGTTTGGTGACCAGTACTACAGTTGCATTAAAGGGTGAGTAGAAGGATCCTTATTCGAATTTAACATCAGTAGGGATAATGTTATTTCAAATGGTGGTGCATACTGTATATTTGCCCTTTAAACTACAAGAGTGTACAGTACTGTAAAGTACCTTTAAGTCTTCAACTTGTCATTAACTAGTCTGAGAGTCATCTTAGTTGTGCAATTAAGTAGGTGACAAGAATATTTCACAATCTGATGAACACTTCAGCCTTGCCGCACTCTGAACTTTGATCTTAAGGCTCACATCAGACAAATTGATGAACTGTACAATTCATTCTACAAAGTTGTGAAACCTTGTTTAAGTTTGCATAGGACAAATGGGGTAATTGTAACTTGTCCTGACATTACTTTCTGAGGTGTTTTAGTATTAATGGTATTTGAAGGAAACTGGAGTCCATGATTGATGTGTAGAATGCATGGATTGGGTACATGATATTTGACAAACAAGCTTGCTAGTCATCTGAAAAATTTATTTAAGTTAATTCTAAAGTCTGTGCATTCGGATCTCTTGTAAGTTTTTTTATGTAAACCTTGACTTCCTGTACGTGACATGTAATCAGTATCTTAGTTGGAATAGTTTGCACTGTGCGTGTTTCCTCATGAGTTTGGTAAGTGCAGCATTAATATTTCATGCTTCATGTCATAGAGTATATTATCATGGCTGAGGTGTAACAGTAGGCTAGTCTGTGGTGTGATATTTCCATTTTCTAAAAATAGGTTGTTATTGTATAAGAACATTAAGAGGTACAGATGTGACAGTGTGTTCTCTAAATATCTGAGTATTTTGGGCAGTCGTACTTCAGTTGCATAGGTTGATATTAAAAGCAAGTTGATTTTTCATGATTAATTATGGTACTAGTTTGAAAAAAATTGTATCACATCTAGTCTAGTATAGAGAAAGTACGTGCTAATGAGGTATTTTGTACCACATGACTAATTTTTCTTAATGGCAAACCACCCCTAATTACGTTAACTTACCACACAAGGCTAGTTGAAAAAGGGTCTTTAACCTTGCTGGTATATAAAATTTTTGTCCAAAATTGTTATATGTATTGCTTATCATTTGTTGCATATGTCTACAAGAGCAAATTCCAAAGAAAGTGTCACCTAGAGAAATTTAAGCTTTGGAAAGACAGCAAAAGAAATTAAGCAAACAGCTATATGACCTGAGTATGGTGACGGTTCCTTTTTTGCTGTGCAAAATGACCGACAATACCGTATGCTTTGACGCCAATGTACCTCCTCTATACTTGATTAACTATATGTGGAAATTCGGAAGAAGTACAAAGGTCAGAAATGTGTTTTTTAGTACTTAAATGTATAGCTCTTTTGGAAATTCATACTGTGTGGTTGCTCACCAATGTAATTAGTTCTATTTATATTCATGACTTGGACATCTGGCTTTAGAACTATCCTTCTCATTGGTGTAATTTTCTGTATACACAGTACGATATATTAATTACAGTGCACTAGAAACAAAATAAATACTGTTTTCTGTAACTATGGAATTTTTGGGTCAAAGAACTTTCACATTTCTTCTAGTCATGTCAGTAATTGGAAGCGGCAGTATCCTAGCTATTAAAATTCCTTGTCAGAATCCTGCTATCTTGCGAGTCCAGCCCCCTCAACCTCACCTTGCCCTGTGCTGTAAGTGTTCTTCTATGGAGGAGGATATACACTAGGGATAGGTAGGTGGACCTTCTTTAAGATTCTACATGTAGGTGACAATCTCTTCCAGAAGCAGTGCAGCAGAAATTTATTATGTGAAAAAAAAGTCGATAGGAGTGTCTAAAAAAAGTTGAATATACGAATCCCCTATCCTCCAGATTTCAGCCTGTAATGATGAGAGCTAGGCCTTAATGATTGATAATTAATTCTACACATAATTTCTGAAACGGATGTGGCCAAACCGATAGGTGGGGGGGCCTTTATGTACCTCTGTATGGTATAGACTTATGTTTTGTAATTCTCTATGAGTTTCCAGATAATGCAAACCGACAAGAATCATGCCTGCTGATTACAGGTTTCCCTCCCTCTTCCCACTCCTTCCCTACCTTTCTTCTGCCTACCCATCGTCCCCTTCCCCATTCCAAATCCAGCTACATATTAATAGTTGTCCTAAGGATACTGGGCTTCTTTTCTTCTGTTTTATGAGAAATGTTTGATGTTCTAATGGAGATATAAGACTGTAAGGTTAAGTCTATTTGTGCTCGGTGCTCAGTATAAGCAGTGGTAGGGAAAACAAGCCAGTGGACTACAACTGGAAAAAGGCTGTGGGCCCTACTTAAACCAACTGGTTGCAAACTGAGCCAGAAAACCTCATCTAACTAACAAATTAAGGCTATTTAATTAGGTTAATAAAGTTGACACAGCTGTGTAAAGCATATGGCATGCTAATTGCATACTGCACAGTAGTACTGTACCTGCTGATTGTACTCTAACCATAAGCATGGAAGCTGTACTTCAGTAATGCTGTACTTCCATGCTGTAACTTTCCAATTTCTACCTAGTAAGTAATTGGTCAATGCAATTCTGGGTATAAACAGAAGTATATGATCTGTAGTATCCAGCCTAATGAAATATTCAGCAGTTTATAGAAGAAAATAATACATTTCTAGGAAGAGGAAATTGATTTCCCATAGGACTCACATAATCAAAATGGATTCACTTCCTGTGTCTCTGTTCCATTAAGTCAAGTCATAAACTCTGTAGCTTCTAATTTTTTCTTCCTTGACGTCAAATGATATGCCATTGTAGATCAGTGTTTGCATGTGTGTTAGAGCAATTTATTTTGGAACTGAATGATGTGCATCTGACATCGTAAATCTTTTCATAATCTCATAGTGGTGATTGCAGAGTAAATATCCATGTTTCATTAAATGCTGTCTGAGATACACACAGATTTTGCTAAGTTTCAGTATCTGATGAAAGAGTTTTGAATTGATCATATCCAAATTGGGAGATAATGGAAAATTGATTATGTGGAAATTGAATCATTTAAGCTATGCTATCTTCCTACACCTACTACCATTTACGTTTGGTTTGTGCTTTTGTTCATAGGGCTTCACACCCCCAATAAGTTCCCCATTGACTTACACACTAAATTAGCTCTGTTTCGAGGCTCCTGCTGCCTTGTCAAAGTTCAAAGCTATTTCAAGCTATATCTCACATGAAAGCTGAGAAGTTTGCCAATCATGGCATTACAAAATTTCCATACCATGACAGTTTAGATTTTGAACTAGAAGGAGTTGAAGTTTTTGTAGGGTACACCCACCCCGGCTAGTTCTCTTCAACATAACACAAAACGTCACTTTTTGATATGGCTAACTCCATGAAGTTGGGGCACAATTTGTGATAGGTTCAACTTCCCAATAACCTTTTCATCAATTTAATGTTATATCTAGTTCACTTCAAACAAGTTCTGGCAAAACCGAAGGATTTCCAGCAAATATTAGGCAATGTCAGTGATAACAGCAGGTTGGCACTATTACAGCCACCGATGCTACATGGACACCATCCTCCAAATCCTTTGTTAGTTAGGAGGATACAGTTATCCTATAACTCACCCACATACATAATCCTGTCTTCTCCAATGTGTTTATTGAAATAAGAACACAAATCGAAATTTTGTGTTGTCTTAAATAGTATTATCAGTAATGGAACTTTGCAACCAATGCTACTTGAACACCATGTCCTGTAGCATCGGGATCAATTCTAGTAGGAAGATAACCAATTTACATATTATTTTGTTAGGCATTAACTGAATTATAATGTTGGAGAGGGTTATTCAACTACTGTAGCACTGACACTTGCATGAGATAAAAGCATCAAAAACATTGAGTAAGTACTGTGGATACCCTGATGCTACATGGACACAGGTGAAAATGGTGTCCGTGATCATTAACTGATGATAAAAATTTCCATGATGGTTCAATTCCTGCCCAGATTTAGTTTTACCTCTTGGTCACCACAGCTTCAATGAAACTAGTAATTGACTTGATCAGATTAGACTTGGTCGATTATAAATGAAATATGCCTTCCCGATGCTATGCAATTCTCCTGATGCTACATTGCGGACACCGCAGCATCTTTGCTGGAGTTACAAAATTGTGTGTTGTAGCTATTCAACAAATCATGTTCCATTGGGACCATCTAGCTAGCCACTTCCTAGGACATGCCCATTTCTCTCAGTATCTGTTCTTTTCTTGCAAAGAGACATGTGGTGATGGTTTCAAAACTCCCGATGCTACATGGGACACATAACAAAAGTTAATGATAGTTTCCTGTGAAAATTTCAAATGCAGTATTATTTGGGCAGAAATGCCTATTAAGTTCAATCTTGACCACTGTCATAATATTTTGAGCACAGATTA
>WURT03141628.1:0-11210 GCA_009936505.3 Holothuria glaberrima | reverse complement strand
CGAGCAGACCAATCTATAGAAAGGTGCTCTTTTACCCGACTGAAATCAGCCTTACTAAAGTCTAGAACATGCTTATCCTATGTACTGTACTAGTTACAGCAAGGCAGACTTTACAACCCCAAAAATTGCAAACCTTGAGGTTCTCTTAAGAAAACCTGGAAATGAGTCACTTTTCTGACAACGATATAATTGATCTGCGTTTCCATGATAACTTAACCAGCAACGGAAAGCATTGATCATGGTCTTAATAAAGCAACTTATCTGGCATTGCCTTGAAGTGGTTTTGTCCAGGGGATGGTAAAGGCTCCTAATCCTATCTCCAAACTCTGTACTACGCAAAAATATATGTAATCAGGGAAATTATGTTTCATGCGGGCAGTTTGTAAACAAAAGTGAGGTTTTAGCACCCAAGCTCAAGGTAAAGGTGCTGATGACATTGATCGTTATTTTGCTAGATAGTGTGTTTAAAGATACTGTTTTTCTTCATTGTGTTCACAAACTTCACGCTTTACAAAACTTTTCAATTACATGTAGGGGTTATCACCAATCGTTTCATTTTCACCAGCCCCTTTTTCTGAAACCCCCAGCCCCTCTCTCACTGAGACTCAGAGCATTTTATTTTTCAGCAAACAGTAATTGTTATTATGTATTTATTTTTGAAGAAAAGTGTACGGCATATGTTCTACATTTTCGGTGGAAATCATTTGTATCCTTATTGACTGAACCTTTTGAATCACGCTCTTTCCCCACCTTCATATAAATTTTTTACAACAAAAACAGTAGAAAATATTTAAATTACTTAAGCTTAGGAAGCTGTTCCTTGCTGGCTGGGCTGAATGGTTCAGGCATCTATCCCTGGATAAGGGTCTAACAGGAGGGGAGGGAAGGAGTTACCATCCTCACCTTTGGAAAATTTTTGAATATTTGGGGGAACTTAGATGCGTTTTGTTGCTACATTTTTTGTAGTTTTTGAAATATTTAACTGAAAATTTTTTGATAGATGACCCATCAAAAATAGTTGATTTTATTTCACAGTGGAAACATGTAAATGGGTTTTTTTCTGTTAAAACTGTGGGCCAGGGAAAAAGGATACGTATAGTCCCCCTCATTTTTGATCAAAGGATTTAGTGCCCCCACACCCACCATGCCTATGATTTATTATGTAACAAAAAACGGAAACATTAAATTTTGGAAACCATTGATGAAAATAAATATACATACCGTAGGATTATACGAGTTAGGCAACACAGAAATTGCATTTACTTAACAATTTTGGCATTACAAGTGTAGGTGACTTGTTTCATGCATTCAGTACTGGTATTTTTGAGACACTTTATCAAAGATCATTGTAAAGAGATGTCTTAGCAGTATATAGGCCTACTACTACCTTAGGAAAATTGTACTGTATTTTGGGTCAGTCTTTCAAGTTTGTAAATTGCAAAAATGTACAGCAGGCCTCCCAAATAACCATAGATGTCAGTAGTTGCCCCAACTGGAATTAAAACATAAATTGTACAATTATTCAGATAGAAAAATAACCCATGATGAAAAGAAATAATATGAATTACCTTTCATACCTTACTTGTTCACAAATACTAGGAAAGTTTCAGTAGCAAGTTACTAAACATAAAAAAATTTTAAGGATAATACAAATGTGGGGCCTTGTGTACAGGCAAAGATGTCACTGTTGCTTGCTTGCAGTTCACTTTGGTTCCTAAATGTACTTTGCAACTTTATCTGCTCACTGTATAACTCAAGAACCATGAATGGAAAGAGAATTCATGCAAATTTTACCAGAACATTATCATTCTTCAGTGCTATTTTGTCATTTGAAGTAAATTATTTTAGCTTGATCCTTTCGTTTAACAGTTCATGGTTTTTCTAACAGTAATAGATAAGTCACATAGAGTATTTTTGATAGCCTACTGTAAAGAGTGCTGGATTGAAATCAGGTGCAGAGTTCCATTTTGAGTCTGTTTTTCTGTACATGTGCTGGTCTGTCAAAGTACAGTAGCCTACATGCATAGTCAGCCTACTCTATTGGTAATGTCACACAGTCACACAGTAGCATTTTAACTGTTTATTAGAATCAGACTGTTCTTGAAATTTTGTATTATTCTCACAGTGGTACCACCAGTATAGTAGCAAACCAACGTTTTATGAGGTTTCAGTACTTGCACTATTCCAGACCCCTGTTTTTCTTGAATGTATTCAATAAATCTGAACAAACTTAGAAACTGGGGTACTTAGCCTACAGTAGATTCATATCAGTTGTTAAGATGTGAGAACTGTTTATAAATGATTAATAAGGTTTTGAAATACAGTACTTGTTACATCTGTAACCTAAATTCCACTGCAAATTCCCTCATACTTTACAGTATTGTAGCCCTGTGCAGGTGGTAAGATATGCCCATGCCTCTACAGTAAATACATAGAAATTCTGGGGTCTGTCATGCACTTTACTGAATCACATCTAGATGTACATTCTTCCTTCTCAAGAAGTATTTCAGGATGCATGGTAGACATGTACTCATACCACCAAGTTTGCCATTAATATGATGCATCTTCTAAAATCTCAAAATCCTGTGTGCACCTGTCTGGGCTGGTTTTCTGAGTGTATTAATTTGTGAGCCTTGCTCCCCAACCTTGCTCCCCCACCTCTCCTCTCTGCACTGAAAGGTTGTGCAGTGATGCAAGTCTTACCTCAAACAATTGTCTCTGTAGTGTACCTTGCAAGCCAAGTACAGTAGTTCTGGCTACTGGTGGATAAGAAAGTTGTGGTCAATAGTGGCATGGAAGCTTGTTTGCTCAAGAGACTGAAGTACAGATTTCAACTTTGGGGTTTCGGACAGGTGGAGAGAGCTTCAGAGGTGCAACTTGTGGCCAATGTGTCCTCTAGCAACATGCTGTTTGCAGGTTGAACTTCTGCATTGCAGTTTGATACTACTGTACTGTACTGTACTGTACTGTACTGTACTGTACTGTACTGTACTGTACTGTACTGTACTGTACAATCAAGCCCAACAGTTGATGTGGTAAATACTCTTGAAATGATTCTACAATGGTAAGTAAGGAAAACCCTGTGGGAAATTACAGTGAAGTTCATTTCTTAAAGGGAAAATGCAGTCCCCCCAATTTGAAGCAGTGTCAGTGTACCCGGGTACACTAGTTCAGGAATGGCTCCTATCAGTCATATGTGACCGTGTGTTTGGTCTAGCGGAAGAGTATCAGTCTCACGCGGGAGGCCCGGGTTCGATTCCCAGGTCGAGTCATACCAAAGACTTTAAAAATGGAACTTTCTGCCATTGTGCATGATGCAGTGGAGTAAGGGAAAACAAGCCAGTGAGCCACAACTGGAAAAAAGGCTGTGGCCGGCTCGACTTGAACCAATTGGTTGGAAACTGGGCCGTTAAACCTCATCTAACTAACCTATCAGTCATGTGACAATATTTTTGTTACTTATTTCCTAAATATATGCAGAATATCTCATTGGTTTACCCTCAGTATTCAATGATTTGACCGTCAGACACATGAAAATACTTGTGAGAGAAATAAGAGGAGATCTGTAAGATTTAACAAATTTTTGAAAATAAACTTAAGGGGACTGCCTTTCCCCTTTAAAGGATACTGTATGTATTTCAGCTGTAACTGTACAAATCGTTGACAATTGAACATTATTTGATGACCTTTGACACAAGTCAATGGGACCTTGACCCGAGTTAAAGAGTAAAGAAAACTGTACCGTAAACTGTAAAAAGCCTATTGGCCAATATGCTTGCTGGAAAGCAGGCATGCTTTTATAGCTATTAAAGTTATGGTCAGTGTTTCTGTACCTGAAATTAGCAAAAATTTTTACTGTTCATAGGCTAATTTAAGAGAAATGTAGAACAATATGGGTAATATTGGAAATGCAGAAATTGGAAGGAGTACTTTTAACTATGCAAATCAGAAGGAGTGGAAGGAGTAATCTTAACTACAGTAGTTCAGGTCAGAGAGACTTGAAGAAGCAATTTTAAATAATTCAAATAAGAGAGAATAAGTTTTTTCTTCTACCCACTCCCTCCATGTACAGTATGGTGGATCTCTATTTATTTCACATTTTTCATGTATTTGCAGATCACATAGCATGCAGGGGGTGTTCTTGAAAAGTTCAGAAATTATTTTTGGTGTAATGGAAACACTAGTGTTGGTGCTGACTTAACTTGTAAGAGGGGCTAATAATGATGCAGCACATACAGTATGAAGAAATTTTAACCTTTCGAAAAATATTCCCCTCGTAGTTTTTCCTGAAAATTCCTTCCCCATCAATTTTCTGCTTTCATTAAGTGAGTTATGTATACATGTATATTACTATTCATTGACTACGTAAGTAATCTTTTGTCATCTGTCATTCCCTTCATATTCTCTGCAGTGGGGCTTTGCTCATTGTTAATTAAATTTGTGAGGCATGCATATGAAGTGACCAGTGGAAGTACTGTAGGGCTATTCAATTTTGTCATGTTTGCCAATGGTTTTAACATTTGGTCATTTTGTAAGCTGTGAAAAATAATGTAGGTCTAGTAGACTTTTTATTACCTAACATAGTACTCTAGCTAAGCAACTGTGAGTTTTTTTCTGGAATTCACAATCAAGTAAGGCTGATATGTATGCCATTTAATGTGTTGTAGTTGTAAAGGTTACAGAAATGATGACATGGAATTTACAATATGCTGTTTAGGTAGGAGTGGTGTCTGTAGAACTACAAGTAATACCATATATCACTGTTCAGTGCAAGGTAAAACAATGGTGCTATAATATGCAGTAAATGTTTGAGAATATGGTACTATTACCATCAGGGACATTGTGAAGGAGGAAGCCATGGTAAACAATGTTAGTAATAAATACAGTACTGTGAAGAATTTAAAATTGTCATTTGTAAAACATAGTACTACTGAATGGCTATGCCATGGTAGTATGACTTTTTTTTTGCCAAAATCCCCTAGACTCTCAGGCGAAGAGCCAAGGATGGAAACCAAACATTTACTTCTGTCCATTTGAGCTAATACAGTAATGTGCTCCAGCAGCTTACAGCAAATACAAGTCAAGGAGACAGGGCAATGATTGGATGAGAGAGAGCTATCATTCTTCATAAAATTCTGGCAAACATTTGCCTTTTTCCAGTCCTTTGGGACCTGACCACTGGTAATAGATTGCTGGAAAAGATGACTGATCGTTGGTGCAAGATCAGTTGCAAGCTCTCATACAGTAGAACCCATGGGTGTATGTTGTCAGGACCCATGGCTTTGCTGGTCTTAAAGAATTTTCAACACCTATTCAACCCCAAATGTTGAGATAGAAATATCGGCCATTCTACTACACAAACTACATGTAGGTCTCTGGAGAGGAAAAAAATCAAAGGAGTCTCTAGTAAAATCACTACTGAACTGACCATTAAAGGCTTTGTCCTTATCAGTATTTGCATTTTTACCAGAGACCTGCAAGGGGGGGGGGGGATACTATGTTTATCCTTCCTTTTGACCATTGATATACCTCCAGAAGGGTTTGGAATTATGAGTAATGTCGTTTGTCATACCATTTATATAGTTCTTATGAGAATTAAACACCTCCTTCTTGAAGTTAGCACGGAGGTCAACCCATTTGTTGTAAATATAGATTTTGTTAGTCTTCTTATACAAAGCATGGAGTGTGTTCCTTCTCTTTATCATCCTACAAATATCATCAGTAATCCTGCAGGGAAGAGATTTCCTTGTTCTAGAGAGTTTTTCAGGGATGCTTTTTCCACAGTTCTTTCAAGAAAAGACGTAATGAGGAGCCAATTTATTCAACAGTGCGGCTGTCTTGTTTGTCATTTAGGTAACCAGTGGTAAAATTTCTGGTTTCAGACCTCATAGTGTCATAATCCCCTTTGGAATACTGTCAGATAAATCTACAGGGTTGTTTAGGCCAGGGGGGGGGGGAGCACCCACTGTAATCTTACATAAGACAGAGTAATGGTCACTAAGTGAGTCAAAACTACTCGGACTTACGAATACAGGTTGGGAGTATTGGTAATAACTAAATCAAGAGTACTGTTGCCCCTAGTGACAAATTTGACAAGTTGATCAGCAGCGAAATCATCAACAATATCAACAAGGAGTTGGCCATTACTATAGGTGAGACACATCTTATTTTCCTTAAATTTAGTCTAGTCTCCCAATCAATAAGCCTAAAATTAAAGTCACGTAGAATGTGGAACAAGGGGTTTTTATTCCTATGTTTGGTCATAATGTTGTGCAATTGATTGCGGAGAAATGAAATGTGATCAATGTGAGCATCGGATCTCTATACCAGGAAGCAACGTAATGCTGGCTCCCATTTATAGAAAACACAGCCCAGACCAATGCAGCTGACCCATTTGTAAGGAATCTTGCACCAGTAGTGGCCAAATAGTTTTTGATGAGAAGCATAGTACCACCACCTCCAAAGTGCTTTTAAAACAAGGCTCTATTTAAAATATACTTGTAGCCTAAGTATCTCTATGCAGATTGGATTTGGGCTGAAGAGTGATACATACCCCTTGCAGACTCTTCCCTAACCCCAAAAATTGTATGTACAGTAAGCAGGGTGGAGAAAGTACACAGCAACCTATTACTGTATGAAGTAGATGCCTCCAGACTGCACTGCTTCAATGGAAGAATCAAAACCACAGTAATGTTCGTTTCCCGAAAGGAGTGTCACAGTTTTACCTGTGAAAGTCCAAAAAGGCAAAAGCCTGTGGACCCTGAACTTTGTAAAATTCTCTCCTAAAGAAAAGCTCAACTTCGATAATAGGTTGACAGCAGAAATAGTAGTGTAACCAATAGCTAGAGTTTCACAATGTTACACTTTAAAACACTTGGGTCAATTTGACTCCGAAAGTGGGTCAGGAGGGAGCCGACCAAAATTATTGTGCAAATAATGACCCAAATGAGGTTTCATTTCACCCAAATTTGGTAAAATTGTTTTCCAAAATACTGGTTCAGTTTCCTCCTGACCCACGTGCTTCTAGAGGTCTAGCTGAATAGCACATACAGGTAGGCCAGGTAACTCCCCGATCACATATACTAGGAACAGAATGTGAGTGTTTATGAACAGATGAAGTCCCAGATTTAACTAGACATATACTAAACTAAACATAGCTGCCAAGTTGATCTTTTGACAATTTTGAATCTTGTTTCTAGCCTGCATGTTGAGGCTGCGATGTACAAGTATTAACTAGGCCATAGGTGGTAAGGATTTACGGCCGTTTCGATTGAGGGCCTGTGTTGTTCCCTTTATTTTCACCACAAAAGTTTTCTTTGACGACAACCTTTCCCACCTGAGACAATTTCTCATGGAAGTTATCCAATAAGTTCTCCTTCAAGCTATATTTGTATGACATTAACAAGGGAACGTGACTTAGAACTATGGTTCACTTTACAGAAAGTTTTTGTTAGCACTAAATAGCAGAGCACTCACACTCGATGACTGATATTACATAATTACTGCCTGCAGACATGAAATCGAAATGGTGTGCGAGCTACCGCTGCTGAAAACTGATACTATCATAATCTTCGACTTACAGCATGTCTACTGTACCATCTTGCACTCGATGAACAAAACCACACAGTAATTGCCTATAATAATGGCGATACGGACAATATATATATGTAGCACAATTTGCCTGCTCAGCGAACGTGTATTACTCTGCACTTGCATTGACTCCATCTCTTAGAATGGGTATGTCTGACCCAAGGTACATTCGAAACGTTGAGAAGGCTTTGATCATACGTCATTGGCTCTTATCACAGGCAAAGGTGACTAGAGCTGTTTACTACTCATCAGTGTACTGATGGTAGTTGCGTGCATTGTAATCCGTGTGTTACTGTAGTCATTTCCGACCTTACAATCTGCTGTCCCTCTCAAGGTTTTGCAAGAGCGACTCCTAAGTTTTTCCCTTTCGGGAAACCAAAAAGTGAGCAGCTACTATCTACTGTACAGTAGCTCTCCTGACTGTTTGAATTCTACTATACTACTGTAACATAGACACCAGTGTTTTGTACAATACAGACCGTGTTGCACAGACTGTGCAAGAAATTTGCACAATTTACTTCAGAAGCTATGTTTGAAATAAACTTCAAACAATTTGTACAATACAGTCAGTACTGTAGGATGTGCAAGTCAGGTTTACAGCTGAAGAGTGTGTGGTGTTCAAAGCAAACAGTTTCAGTGCAGTGATGGAAATAAGCAGTATCACATTGCAGTTTGTGATGCAAAGTGCACCTCTGTGTGATGTAGTTCTCAGTATGCGTAGCACTTTTTTTAAACGCATTCTCAGGTTTGGCTGTGGCTTTCAGTCCCTTAATCATCACAAGACTACTGTAGTATTTCAACAAAAAAAAAAGAAAAAACAAGATTTGAAGGTCTTTACCCGTTTCCAAGTTTTCATTTATGACAGTAAAACATGGAAATTTTCCCTACATACTGCATCTGACGAACTTATATCACAGAGGCATATATGTATGCATGACTCTGGTTCTGATCATCAAAGCAGCATGGTGAGTGGAATTTCCTGATAACAAACTTCAAACGAAGAGCACAGCACATGTATTGTACCATACCAGTATTATATACGTCAGATCATGTGCAGTGCAGCATGTGATGTGTGTGTCATTCATGTGTGTACATGTGCAATATACATGTATTAGTGAGCAGTTCAGTACACATGTACTGATATGGATGTGTCTGAATTACCAAATTCCTGTAGCTGAATGCACTCCTCAGAATCTTGACCAAACTACCAAAACATTTACCCCAAAATTATATAAACCATCAATATTCTAGCGGTTAGAATTTGGAATCAGTGAATTGGATGTGCTTAAAATTTTTAGAAGTCCCAAACATAAAGAGGGAATATTTTAGTCCCAAAAGTCTCAGAATGATCGCACAGACCAGCTCCAGTTTCCTTCATGCAGTGTGTACTGCAGAGAGGATGTCTCAGTCAGATTTGTTGTAGTGAGTATATATATTCATACTCAAGGGTTTGCACAGTTGCCTGTACTCATACTCATGAGAATTAATTTGTACACTCATCCTCTTACAGATTTTGAAAGCTCTGCATAGAGGCTAATGCAAAATTTTGTACTGGTACTCATGAAAAAGGACGTACTCGTACTCACAAAACAGACACTGCCCTTGTACTCGCACTACAAGTCTGGGCTCAGTTGAGTCCAAATTCAAAGATCCATATACCCGAACTGGTCAAAAATACCCAAATTATATCACTGAAATTTGCAGCACACCTTATCTATAATGAGAATCTGAAATATGTTTGAGTTTCATTTAGAATATTTTTCTATGTAGGGAAACTTTCTTCAGATATACTCATTGATTCTGTCATAATTTTAGCTCTCTTAGTGGCGGTGCATCCATACGGTCGGGGGGTCGTTCACCCCCCGGACGGACTTAAATTGCCTGTCAGTGCACTTTTTAAGTTTTCACCGTTTTGAGGCATACACCTTGTAGGGTATCTACCTACGTCAAAGCTTCCCTACATGCCATTCTCTCTGACCGAATTTAGCTCTGCTACTGAGCTCTCTGTATTGCACTGATGTGCAGTACCTTAGAGGATGTGTGACAAGAAAATAACAGTTTGATATTTAATGTAAAAAGCATTAAATATCCAGAAAATAGCTGCAATTCCTGTTAAAATCCATCAAATATTGACCAGTTTACAGGGTAATTTCTATTTCACATGAGCTAAATATGCAAATATGTGATTTCATGAGATGGACATACCATATATGGCTCATGTTAGCCTTTGTTTTTTCAACCTTAATTTCAAGGACACTGGTAGCGTTGTTATCCCCTGAGGGGTTTGTTATGAAAGTTAAAATTCTTTCCTTCAGAAACATTGATATCACCCACAAACTGTAAACTTTCTGATCAGTAAATAAGAGATAATTTATATAGGGTTAACAAAAGATATCTTAACAATGTGCAACACTCCACATCATTATTTTTGCATAGGCAATGAATTTCTTCAGAAACCATCAAACTTTGAAGAAGTATATTTTGAGAACGGTAAAAGACATTGAAATAATTCAGTAAAAGATATTGAAATAGTTCCAATGGATCTTTCGTTGGAGGACTTAATTCTTTAACTGACAAGTGGAACAGCTCTTTTTGGTGGCATGTCACACGACCTTTAAATTACTTTTGAGGTAGAATACTGTACATAAAGCATCAACTGAAATTGCATGACAGTGAGATACATGTTGTATTTCCATTTGTAATCACTGATGTGTGTAATGATGTCAATTTATGTCTCTGTCTGCCTGACATAGGTCATATAAAATAGATACAGTATGACAGCATATGCATGCAACTGTAATAGTTACAGTACTGGTATTGAATACTGTATGGTACATGTATAAACGACTCATTTTGCAAGCTACAAAAGAGGGGACAGAACCTGTCAGTTAACTGTGCCTACTGGACATTGAAAGGTGACAAAGTGCATTGTCTACATTTGTTTCCCATTGTGTATAGGGAAACTTTGATAGACATTCAAATTTTATTTCATTCAGACTATCTGATGTGTTGGAAAAAATATCTCTAATTCTAACTTTTTAATTTTTGTAAGGTTCAGACCTGCAGAAAATTCCCTTTGAGACCCTTTGGCTGAATGTTTATTTCAGGTTTTGGTTTTGAATCGTCCAAAATCTGTTTTTGCCAGGATTGTGGCAAAAACCTGATTAATTTCCCATCTAAAAGTGTCCAGAACCATCTAAAAGTGTCCAAAAGTGGCCAAAAATGGCAAAAACAGTTCAACTAATTAGCCTGCAATATTTAAAATAGGATAAATTACAGTTGTGCAATACAGTTTAATATACTGTCTCCTTATAAAAATTGCAACAAAATTAGTAATGTGATAACCTCACGTTAAACTTAAGTAAGTTGAGGATGAGCATTGTGGATAGTATTCTCCACAACACACATGAGTTTCATTGACTCTGATTTTCCTCGCTTCATCACAGAATTAGATACTGAAAGCTAACTTACAGTACAGGTTTGTTTATTGTTTGTTTGTTTATTATCATTCTCTGTGGCACCTCCGAAGAGGTTTAAGAGACTAATATATATATTTATATATATAGATCGTACATAGACATGAAATATCTTAGGGATATACAATCATAGAAATGAATCAA
>WURT03141595.1:0-11211 GCA_009936505.3 Holothuria glaberrima | reverse complement strand
AGGCTTTTGTCTCCCTTTTTGTACACAGGAATAACTTTTGCTAATTTGAGAGCATCTGGGTAGGAACCGGTTTGAAAGACTTTGTTAAAAATATATTAGTGCATATTTAGTGCATGTGAACTTGTATGAACTAGAGGGATCTACGTACCCAACTCTGATATTTAAGAGGATTAGCAGGGTCATATGACCTCTTCCACATGTGCACTGAAAAGGCACGTTACTTCCGTGTGTAAGCATTCGAACCGATGAGTTTGCGGTACATTGCATCCTGGTGTACAGCATGGTTTTCACTGACACCATTGTTGCTCGACAGTGCAATTTTTAAACCAATACACGCAATAGAGGTTTTTCATGTGCCGTCATTGCGTTTCAATTTTGCATTCTGGCCGTCACTGACCATGCGCTGAAAGTGTCTTATCGATACGCGTGCACGACAAGGCCTAAGTTACAATTGTTCTACAAAGGACGCCTGGCTGTCAGAATAGAGAGACGCGCAGCCCAGTGACTTCGGTGAAAAACCTCTATAGACTCATTCACTTTTTACAAACAATGACGTCACTGCGTGTCGGTAAAAGAGTTTGTAAGGCGCGCTTACACTGTCGTCACAATGCAAAGTAGATTCCAATGCGTCTACTTTCTGCGTGCAATCACACAAGCGTTTATACGCGCAACACCGAATATACACGCATTTCTTATTGCGCATGCTCTATGCCAACCAATGCCAACTAGTGACGTAACAGTGAACTCCCTAATATGGAAACCAGCTGTAAGGTTGTATTTAGTCTCAGTCCAGTCGGTTGTTCTTCGTGGCTTTCGGTATTTTTCAGCTTGCACAATGTATACTTTACAGTCAATTGTGGCCGCTAAAGTCCCATAGACTACTGTACTGAAGGAAAAAAATACAAAATACACTACGAACGCATTCAAGCTACAAAAATGAAGCCTTTGGTCCAGCATACTTGGAAATCACTTCTTTCTCACACACCACTTTTTTCTGCAAAAATTGGCCACCGTCAGAGTCGGGTAAAAGGCAAAAACATAAAAAGAGGGCGCTATCCAAATTAGCAAAACAAAATAATGTATGCAATAGCTCCAGTGTAAACTGGACGGTTTGTACTTGCAGGCAAGCACAGATCGAAACCACTGAAGATGGTATGTAACGAAGAGAAAAAAACCCAAATATTTGCGCCATTTGCTTTCAAGTCTCGATGTCACATCTTATAGCAAAAATATCCTGCCGCCGACACAAATTAACACATTATGTAACAAACGCATCTTCCCAGCAGGCAACAGACGCCTGTAAGATGTTTCTAACAACCCTTTTCCATTGTACTGAAAACTTGGTCGCCACTATTTTTCCGTCCTAGCGACTAAGTCTTCAAAGTTTTTGGTCGCCAGTTTTGTAACGGTATAAAAATGAAATAAAAAAAAAATTGTAGAGGATATTTCCCATGCTATTATTCCCTATAAACTCTGTATAAGTTAAGAAAACAATGGTCTTGCGTCACTCCCTTCAATTATTTTACCGTTAAGAGAGGTTTTATTATGTATGCACATCTAATTGGTATTAAACTCTAGTCTTAACTATGTAAATAATGTTTTGCAATGTCTTTGCTTCAGCCCCCCCCCCCCAAAAACATGAACAGAACACATAGACTCTCTGAAAGTCTTTATTTATAAACAAGCAGGATTTTCTTCATCTTTATATATAAACAATAAAAAATAATAAAATTATTAATAAAAATAATAAAATTATTTTTGAATTACTTTCTTATCTTGTTCTCTATTGTCTTATATAAATTAGTTCTTGTACTTCGTTCAAATATGCTTATGCCACTACCACTAAATATTATTTATCACGCAGTAACGAAATATAGGTCTAGATGTATTTATTTCAATGCAGATTAGTCACAAGTCTTCCGGTCCTGCGTATTATGTTTCCAAGAGTTTCCAAGACTCTATTACAGTGAATTTGCGGGTGTATTTGCGGGGTACTTTGAGACTGGGTCTTAAGGTTATCTTGCAAAAAAGTAAGTCACCATTTTTTTGGATACATATAAAGGCTGGCGACTACAACACTTGCTGAAGGTGTTTTAAGTCACCGGGTTTATTTTTTAGTCCCCATTGCGACCATGGCGACCGAAATTGAAAAAGGTTGGATTCTAGTCATTTTCTACCCCGCTCCGAGCATTTATGCATTCGCAGCTCAAGCTGAGACGTTCGAACAGATTCTAGCGACAGACCAGCGTGTAAAACAAGCGGGGATTTTCTATGGTTTTGCCATGGTGTCAGGGCCAGAATTACCCAGCGTAAGCGGCGTTCACGACTGGGACTATTTAATAAGTGATCAAACAAAATATTTGACCATGTCTAAAGAAAGTCAGTAGACCTGCAAAACGGCTAAACGTCCTTCGAGAAGACGACTTTCCATGTGCTGATTATTCCTATTAGAGCGCAATTAAGTTGGTGAAATCGGGGAAATGTTCAACATTTCAATTTCATAAAATAGTCAAAATAACTGCGCGGCAGATGAAGGATGATGGATATGTTCGTTGTGATCGTGTTCACGTGGAGAAGAATTCCACTGAAAAAATCATACGCCAAGCCATGCAAAAGGCACAAATCCACGTGACAAACTGAGCAAATTCAGTAACCGAAGCTGTAGACTTCGACTAGTAGGCTTCGACTAACTATGCTTTTATTAGGACCATTCCTTGAGGGGTCCACGGAACCACTACAGAAGGGGGTTTTAAATGATTTTAGTACATCTCTGCATCCTGGTGAATAGTCTTATAGGGTCAGGCCCCTCTCCCTTTGCAAAATTTGTGTGTAGTTCAAGGATCAAATGCGAAATCTGTGCAATATTCCTTCAAGTCTTTGTTCATTTGTACATTTTTTTAGATTATAAGCTGGTTTCCTCAGGACATACCCAACCACAGGTGCCTTGGAGAGGGGTCTTGTGAGAAGCCCCCCTTTCCAACATTTGTGTATAGCGTAAACTAAGGATCCTTAAGTAAAAGGGATGCCGATGTGATAAAAGTATGTTCACTGCATATGGGTAATTTCATCACATTATTTTTTTGGTTAATGGTAAGGAGTCCCACTGCAAAGGGTTTAAGGGGTCTGAGGGCCCTTTGCAAACTGGCATAGGATTGAGGGTTCTCACGTGAGGCCGTGCTAATCTTGTAAAAGTATAATCATAACTTCTTGGAGGGAAACTGCAATAATTTTATGTTCAAATGGAATAAGGGTTATACAAGGGGCCCTTCCTTTCGTAACATGAAAGATTTTTATGTGAAAAGGGGGGGGGGGCTACATTTTATTAAAAATTATTCCCGAAGGAAGATTTAAATTTAAGATGTTACCAGTATATTGGATGTGCGACTATTGGAGGGGGATTGTCCAGAGAAAACTGATTGATCATTCAAAGAGGTGTCTTCACTTTGGCCAGAATGTAAACTGCTTATGCAAAGCTTATATCTACGGAGAGGAACCCAACAAATATTTCTCATGTTATCCTTTTTTAAACTATCATTCAAAGAAAATAGTGATACTTTTGTATCATAAGATAATAATGGAAATTATGGTGGTTTATTGGTCTGTACAATAAGTACGAGCATGAGTCCCTCAAACCAAGGCTTGTTGCTTGAAAAATGGTAATCAGGGTAACATTACAAATTCTTACTAAAACGAAAAAACTATTTAAGAGCACCTCTTCTTAAAAATTAAATAGAAACCACAGTTGACCAACACTTCTTTCAACACGTAGCCCCCGACTCACATATACAATACTGTATTTCCTGCAGTTTTGAAAGGAATCTCAAAACTACTAAAATTCAGATGGAAACGAGATATCTTAATGTCAGGTTAGTGGTCTACAAGCCCTATACCGTACCTTATGTAACCCGATCAAAGAGACTAGTTTATATGTGTAAATCATCAAATACTTCATTTTGCCCTGGTGAGTCTTTTATATTCAAGATTTGTGCTCGCAGTCACACAGTCTTACAAAAGAGCTGCTGTCGGTTTATGCTCTTGCCCCCACAGTGCTCAAAATTGGTAAACAACTCCACTCGGTTACAATTCAGCGGTTACCGGTGCAACAGGAATGAGAAATAAAAAATACAAAGTAACACTCGAGTTAGTCAGTTTATTAACTTACATCACCATCACACTACTGGAATCTAGTAAAACACACAATGTAGCTCATACTACACAGACCCCTAGCTTCACTGAAAAGGGGGGGGGGCAGGACAGAGATTGAATATATTAGGGCACATGTGCGCATGAGAAACATTGCACCCCTTTTGTTTTGAAGCTTGCACGCAAACATGACTTCAATTCTTTTAATACCGTGACAGCCTGTAAATGCGGTTGGTTCTTAGCAGTCACCCAATCCATTTTTTACACAGTGTACTTTTATTATTTAGACACAGGGCCGAGGAACCACGCGAAGACTTTCAAAATCCTAAGAGCAGGGGCAGGGTGGAAACAAAGAGGGGCAGGGTTCGCAGCCCCTTTAAAGCAGCATACTACGGCACTGACTACAACGTATTCGGCCACAACACTATGGGACTAGTATAGCTGCAACCCAGTGCATTGATTGCACAATTTCTGGCTGGGCTAGCATGAGTTTATTTTCACGTAATTATAGGGCAGGCCGGTTAGATTACAATTTTAAATTTTTACAAAAAATTAGATAAACGTACCTTCGCTAGTTTGATTCTGGAATGAACGTTTCTTTCGCTCGATTTTGCTCTTGTCGCAAAACCGACGATAACATTCAAATGGATTGTTCAGTTACAGATAATGCCACGGCTGCAAATCTTTTGAACGAGTATTTTGCTTCTGTATTTACTACTGAGTCAGGTAACACCCTGCCTCAACCTAGAAGAAAATTCGTGGCAAGTCAAAGTGACATATTACATGATATTGTCTTTAAGCAGGAAGTTATTTGTAAAAGGCTGGAAGGTCTTAAACCTAAAAAGGCTCCAGGTGTTGACTCAATTTACCCCAAAGTTTTGAAGGAGGCAGCTCAACAGTTAAGTTTACCATTGTTTATGATTTTTAAGAGAAGTAAAGAAAGTTCGCTAGTACCAGATGATTGGAGGAATGCCAATGTTGTACCTATTTTTAAGAAGGGAGTCAAAATTAACCATGTCAACTATAGGCCAGTGAGTCTTACTTCTCACATTTGCAAAGTGATGGAATCAATAATTAGGGATGAACTGGTGAATCACCTGACTGTACATAAGCTTATCGATTCCTCCCAGCATGGCTTTATGAGTGGTTAATCTTGCTTTTAAAACTTGCGTCTTTTTATGGATGAGGTGACCAAGTATGTTGATCAAGGTTTTCCTGTTGGTGCTATTTACTTAGACTTTCAAAAAGCATTTGATAAAGTTCCGCATCTTCGTCTTATCGCTTAACTTCAAGCTCATGGTGTAACTAACCTTGTTAGTAATTGGATTAAGGCTTGGTTGTCTGGAAGAAAGCAGAGGGTGCAACTTGGTGGTGCCTTTCTGACTGGTCACATGTTTGTAGTGGTGTACCACAAGGATCAGTGTTTGGACCTGTTCTGTTTACTGTCTTTATAAATGACATTGATGATGACATAGTCGGTAATATCATCAAATTTGCAGATGATACTAAATTGCTTTCAAAAATCCAGGGAGAAGGTGATTTTGCTCATTTCCAGTTAGATTCGTCTACTGTATATAAATGGTCGGAAGACTGGCAAATGTTATTTAATGTAGATAAATGTAAAGTACTTCACATTGGTAGGAATAATCCTGGTTCTTCATATTCTATGGGAAGAAAGTTGTTACAGGTAATAGATGAAGAGAAGGATCTAAGCGTTATCATAAGTTCTTGAAACCAAGTAAACATGTTTCAGAGATAGTCAAGAAAGCGAACAAAACGCTTGGAATTTTAAGTAGAACTCTCACTTTTAAGGAAAGAGAGATCCTGTTGCCACTGTATAAGTCCTAAGTTCGTCCTGTCTTAGAGTATTGTAGTCCCGTATGTAATCCGTATTTAAGACAGGATGTTAATTTGATTAAAAAGGTTCAGAAGAGGTTTACTCGTATGATACCAGGTATACAGCATTTGTCGTATGAGCAAAGACTTGATGATCTTGGACTGATGTCTATGAAATGAGAAGGTTTAGAGCTGATCTAATTGAAACTTAAAGAATTATTAAAGGTTTTGAGGTTATAGAATCTGGTAGTCTTTTTGAAATGAGGTATGGATTCACCAGAGGGCACAGCCACATGTTATACAAGGGTCACTGTAGACTACATACAAGGAAGTACTTTTTTACACCAAGAACCATCAACGCCTGGAACCAGTTGCCATCAGGAGCTGTTGAGTGCAAATCCATGAAAGGCATTTTCCAGTGGCATTTCACAAGGGTCTCATAAGAAAGAGAACATTTTCCAGTTCGTGCCCTCCAAACCCCGTAGCAATACTCTTTTCCTAACCTGAGATATCTCATATTAAAGAGTGCTAATTTTTGTCACAAAAAACCCCCAGTTCTCATCAAGGTCACCGATTGTTATGTAAAGTGGGCACATTGCCCCAGATTCCCTTTGTTTTTCTTTATAATTGAATGTCCTATTTGTCCTTGAAATTTGATACTGTTGGAATGTTTGAATATGTTCCCATGTAGATTTAGCTCAAATCTACACTATAGGTAGGCCTTAACAAACAAAGTTGCTTAATATTCCCTACAGGGACATCAATATCAAAGAAATTCAATTCTATATCAAATTAATGTGCCGAGATGACATCACAGATTTCCCAAAATGCACTTTATCTTGAGAAAAAATTGTATTTCTTTGAAAATTTGTATCTTCCGAACGCTGCAAGCTAATGAGATGCCGTTTTCACCTCCTAAAAGAGAAAAATTTTCTGCATTTTTTAAACTTACTGAATTTTGTTCTGGAAAATCCCTTTAACACCTTCAAGTCCTTCCTCACCAAAACCGCTTACGAGCAGACTAGGACGATTAATGGGAGATCACATGAGAAGACTCCCTTCCCCGTCAGCCACCTGCTAGTCAGGTGGTACACAGGTGAATGCAGGTGAATAAATACATTCTCGGTGGTACCGGAATTTTCGTGCAACGGGTACTTGTACGGGAAACTGAAGGCATTCTTGGATGTTGTCGAAGCCTAAACCAAGTCTCTTAGCTGTAATGTTGACAATTTCGGCTTCAATACAGTTGAAGAATTTCCACTGTGCCCAATAATTTACAAACGTTTCCCACGATACTTTCGTGAAGTTTTTGAAGTTATGGTTTTTGATCTGGAAACAATGCATTGCACAAAACTCCGGATTTTTACCGGGTTCGAAGTTTGATATGGTGGCTGCCATTTTGTCTTCTGCTTCGCCGGTGCCTGGGTAACTAGGATGCTACTGCCCTGTCATTGGTCAGTTTCCTTTATTCCTGTTACGTAATTGGCTGGTGAACTAGCGATCATGGTGGATTTAAAATGAAACTTCGACATTGTTTTTGCCTCTTTTTTTGTTGCTGCGCACTTTTTGAACGTGAGAAAAACCTTTTCGTAGTGGGAAAAGCATAATCTCCCATTCAGTGATGTTCCCCATGCCAGTAATCCCCTTTTTTGTTGCATGAAACAAAAAAAAAATGTATGCTCCCGAGTGCAGAGCACTTCTCAAATACAAGGGTGAAGGTAGCACAGAACGTTAGGTGCACTAACTTTATTGGGTTCAGTGAGGTGTGACGATGTTAAGGGCCCCTGGACCCTATACCTATAGTGTACCTGACGTTCTGTAACACCGTCGTAGTGCTATAGGTACCGATCCTTTCCCTCGTTTTCTAGAGAAAGTTTTGCTGCAGTTGAGAAGACTGAGTAACTGGATCAGTGTGGTGTGCTTCAGAATTGTTTTGCATATTGTGCATTGGCAAGCTGGGTCTACTTCAGTGTGGGTGACTATGTGCAGGGCTGTAGCCTGGGTGAAATATCTAGAGGGTAGTACATGACAGCGTCCCGTAGAGTACCTATAGGGTGGTTGGTATCCAGGAGGAACCTTTTTTATCACCCATTGTCTCCCTGAGGGTCTTATAGGAGACGTCTAAACGGAGGACGTGACATTGATGTAAGGTCGCTTCAATGAAAATTTTGGCTGTCTTTGACAACTTAGCTTTGAACTAAGAAAGTAAAGAAATTTTCATTATAAAGTGTATATAGTGTCTTTTTCTGTTAGGGGGTGTATTAAAGCCACGGTTAGTTACTTAGATGAGGTTTTACGGCCAAGTTTGTAACCAATTGGTTTAAGTCGAGCCGGCCACGGCCTTTTTCCCAGTTGTAGCTCACTGGCTTGTTTTCCCTACTCCATTGTTATGCTGAGCACCAAGCACAATGGCAGTAGGTTCCATTTTTAAAGTCTTCGGTATGGCCCGGCCAGGATTTGAACCCTAGACCTTCCGGCTGCAAGTCGGATGCTCTAACCACTTGGCCATGCTGTCGGTCGTGACATGAAAACCTATTCTTTGAGAAATTTTTCTATATGTAAGATGGCTAAGGTGCAAAATGGTGCTATTTTTAGGAAAGCGTTGAACTGCTCATATGTTTACAAATTCTCAATTTAAAAGAGCCTTTTTTTTTCTTTTTAGCTGAGTGTAAGGGAGGGGTGTTGTCTAAGGTCCCTCCCCTTTGAGAAAATTTTGCCTATGTAAGGGTGTTTGGATTCAAAATGGTACTATTTTTGAAAAAGCTTTGAAATAATTATATATATATTTATAAATTCTCACTATTAAGGGTTTTTCGGCTATGACATGACACGGTGCAATGCCACAGCCGAAGTATTGGTGCGTATCTTACTGTACGTCTTCTTAGTGCGCTACTTTGAGGCCACCATCAGTTGGTGAGTGGTTTATAGGCTAGGTCTAGTTCTGTCAAAAATGACTCTTTCTAGACCTCCAAAGTTGCATTTTAACATTATGAGACGACCCTGATGTGTATCAGTGCGAACTGCTAACTCGAGTCACACATCTGCAAATTAAATACCTCAAAATAATAATAGACTCTCTACGAAGGAAAACTATCCAGGCAAAAGTCCTGATCAGTGTCCCGTAGCTTTGGCTCTTTGCGTTATTACATGTTGTGTCTGTACGTTCGAAGGATATTTTAACCGTCAAGTGATCATTGTACCTCAATTATACTGTATTCTACGGCCCTGCTGCGCACATGCACAATTTACACCGTACCAGCACCTACGGTACTATGCCAATTCGTATCGACTTGAAATCACGGAAAAAGTAACAGATAACTCACAACTTATTAAGGTTACGATTTTTCAAACGGCACTACAACAGTTCGATACGTAACGCCTTTTTTCATTTGTCTGCTACCCAAACATGCTACGGCCTACTCCCTTCGTGTCATATTTTTATGTGAAACGAATAGATTAATCCAAGGGGTGTGTTTACATAATGAAAAAGCAAAGAACCAGATATTTGTCTGTCGGAAAGGGAAACCAACTTTTCTCTTCAGACTGAATGCTAACCTTGTCTATATCTGCGAAATTAAAAAAAAAAAAAAAAAACACTCTGTCCTGGTATTATTATGTATAAGATCACGAAGGCATCATTTTAGTTTTTTGCGGTTACAGTTTTATAGTATCATTCAGTTCATAGTATTTAAGTGAAGAACCACCAATCATGGCATATGAAATACACCTTTCAGTAATAACTTAAGTTTGATATGGACAAACTCTGTCTATATTTATATTTCTGTGATACATATGACAAAGCAAAGCTGCGCACTTCTACCTAGGCCCTTTTCTACCATTCTTTGAAATTTCTTAGAATGTTATCTTTTTCAGAAAGACAATGTCAGCCGAAATTTTGAACCGAAAGGGCAAAGAAACTTGCAACTAGGAATGACCGAAAGATGTGACAAACTGCATCGGACGCTACAAGAAAGTCAAACCAATGAACAACTTGTGAGAAGCCTTCAAAACATTATTGTCTTGGACGAGAAAAAACTTTTATTTTGTTACGTTCCAAAGATTGCATGCACAAACTGGAAACGTATTCTACTAATATTGAAAGGGACTTTGAATGTTAATGTCACTGTTGATCACATGACAATTCATCAACTTACAGATGCACACCTTCCAGTCCTGTCCACTCACAAAGTTGATGATGCTATGAGGAAAATACATGAATACAAGAAGATAATGTTTGTTCGAGAGCCTTTTAGCCGTTTGCTCTCGGCTTATAGAGATAAATTAGAAACACCGGGTAGAATCGACTCTGACAGGTTCCGAAAAGAATGGAGTGATACGATGAAAAGTCCCTCAAGAGGAAGAGATCCAGAAAACGATGTTACTTTTATGGAATACATCAATTATTTAGCCGATCCTTTACATTCTTTAAATCAGCCGAAAGATGAGCACTGGAATCCGATATATCAGCTTTGTAGGCCATGTGACGTCAAGTACGATTTTATTGGTACTATGGAGAACCTTGAGAGAGACACTGAGTATGTGTTAAAGCATGTAATTGATTCTGACCTTCAGCTCGTTCTCCGTAATTCAACGAATTTTACTAATAGTTCTAGTACTGATATACTTAAGCAATATTATGCTCAGATACCAGTAGAAACTGTGATACAATTGTACACGAAATATCGTCCCGACTTTGAATTGTTTGGTTATTCTTTCCCTGGTTTGCTGTAAATGAACCCAGTTTCAGATAGGACTTCCGGAGATTCAAATTTGCATTAAAGCTTTACCTATTATTTTTGTGATCATAACTATCAGCTTATAATTTAAATGATTGTGACATTTTACTTGTGAGGATATCACAACTCTAACGGTTTTGTCATTTATTTAAAATAGAAGAACAGGAAGCTGTTCAAGACTGGGGAGTAGGAGCTGAAGATTGGACATTGTTTCGGAACAACGTCCTGGTGGAGGGATCTAAGGGGGATGGGGTTTCCCCTCCCCTTTGGGGAAGTTCTGAATATCTTAGGGTCCTGAGATGGAATGGGTGCAACGTGTTGGACAAATCTTAGGGAGAATTATTGCAAAATTTTCAAGTTTGACATCATTTACACTGTAAGCATATAACAAATGGTTTTTTCGCCAGTAGATTGGGGGAACCGCGTGTTTGGTCTAGTGGTTAGAGCATCCGCCTCTCACTCGGGAGGCCCGGGTTCGATTCCCAGGTCGAGTCAT
>WURT03141584.1:0-11212 GCA_009936505.3 Holothuria glaberrima | reverse complement strand
TATTATTATTATTATTATTATTATTATTATTATTATTATTATTATTATTATTATTATTATTATTATTATTATTTGGGCACATGAGTGTAGCTCGTGATACAAAACATACCTTACTGCGGGAGATTCGGTACTCGGTACTACCAATACTGAAAACAACGCTTGACACACAGGCTCTTCGTTAATTATTTCCATAGAACGTATATAGAAACGAAAACTTTGAGTTTATGGGTACTATCATATTGTAACTGAAAGCACGAAACTTGATAAGTAAACACGCAGGGACCCTCAGACAAAGGTTAAGAATTAGGTAAATGGGAAATGTCACGCTGTAATGGGTTGTTTGTACATGTATACACCACACTGAACGTCCACAGAAGAAATGTCAGACAAACATTACCCAGTGGAGGCTACATCCTCTGTATGTTTGGCCAACGACAGTTTGAAAGTCCTTCACGAGAATTTTTTCTGATACATTTTGCGGTAATATTCAGAGGTGGAAATCTTGGGGGAGGGGATACATCCCTTCCACATTTTGACAAATGGATGGCCTACACAAATATTTTCCTCCCCCAGAGTTTCAAATTTTTTACAAAATATTACGCCTTGAACTATTACTTTCTACTCTCAAATTGATAACTGTTGCAAAGAGTAAGTAAAGGCAATTTCTGCCCAAAATGCTTTTTTTTTCGGCGAGCTGAACTCGCACTCATTGTACGTAATTGTTTCTTTGCTAGAGCGAAAGTATTTTTCAAACCCTATATGCTACGTGACTTCTGCATCACCTAACCTCTCTGACTACAAGTTGACCATTTTTGTTAGTCAAAACTCGCACTAACGATTTGACGATAGAAGGGGTGGAGATTGTGAGGGCAGGACGGATCCATGCTAAGGTTTGCATTTAGCTTTAGAACAATATCTCCACCCACGCTGCCCAATAGAAATTTATTGTGATACAACGACGTTCCAGGTATACCCCTTAGAGGAGATCTTCACACTTCATCATAAAAAGATGCATCTACGGTGGCCACTCCGAGGCCTCGCAGGGAAAAAAAGTTGGAAAAAAGGCGGCTTTGTATGTGATTTATCTTGGTATCTAGTATTTTAGAAAGTTTCGTTCAAGAAGTTATACTTCTTATGGATGAATCACAACTTTATGATCGCAAATAAGGTGCTTGGTTCTACCTTGGTGAGGGCCAAGGAGAGCTTAGTCTCCCTTGAAAAAAAAAAAAAACAAGGCACCTGTATTTAATATGAACGGACATTAGTCTATGAGATGAAGCTAGTTGGTTATTCCTGTATGGTATTGGGTGCGCGTTAAAAAGCGGACAAAAATCGCAATCTTAATATTTTTCCGAACATAAAATTAACATATGAACGCTCAATGACCGACTTGAAGTGTCCTGGTGTATTTAGAGCTCGGTTACCATAGTATCTTTAAATAGTCTAACGAAAGTTTATACATGATTAAAAGTTTTTCTCAAGTGTGCTTATAGATTGAAAACATTTTGCGAATAGATGTCTTGTGAACTTTGAAAAAAACTTGAGCAGTTCACTCCATCTGAATTATAGCGATTTGATAGTTTTATTCATTGTTATATTTTAATATCATGGATGATGTAGAGAAGTGAAAAAATGTAATCATGTTATTCTTACATATTAATGGATCATGTTATATGAAAAATTGGATTCGTTATCTCTTTTCATTTATTCCTTCGAGACAACAATGAAAACGAAGTTTACAAATAATGTGACAAATATTCTCATGAGTTACATTTACGAAATAGGAGTGTTCTACTTGTAGGGTAGAAAATTACCTCTACGATATGGAAAAAATGACAAAAAAGTTTGAAAATAGTCCATACAATTATACAATAAACATAATATTACTTGTCATAATATAAAACACTTGATGAATAATTATCTACCATAACCTTGGAAGCAAATTGGTACTTAGATTAAGTCAACGTGAAATGTGGCATTATACAGAGAAAATCAGTCTAATTACCACAAAAGAGACATAGGCTATCCTGACAAAGCTATAATTACCTACATTACCAGTTTTTTCGTAATTTTGTAATTTTGTATTTTCGTGTAGGTTTATTCACAAAATATACTGGGATAAATAATTTGAAAATTCTTTACTCCACATCGTTTTCATATTCATTAGAACTTAGCCTTCTAAGAAATCAGAACACTGACCAGACCTCACAAAGGGGACATGGGGTGCTATAAAAACCTACTTATCTGCTCATTTTTTGTTGTAAGGCACCAATATCAATTTTAGAATAACACTTAATCTCTGACCAGTGAGGAGCTTTGTCCAGTTGATTACACAACAGATAAGCTACTGACATACAGTGTCCTCCCATTGCACAGTTAAATCTATTGTGTAGAGTATGCACAGGAAGTCTTAAGTTACTGAAAGAAGGACTGAGATATCCAAATTTAATTGGAGTAGGTAACAGATAAACAGTTTATGGTTCTAAAAATAGGGTCTGGATCTCTAAGCAAAAAATGCCTAATGTTCGTCGTTTAACAGATTGTCGTAGAATTGGTAGCTAGTACTGTACAAAGCTCAGTGTTGCTAAAATTTGTAATAATGGAGTAATGCAGTGGTTCCCAACGGGGGCGTTATCGTCCTCTAGAGGGCTTTTGCGCAACTGGGGGAGGGGGCGATGAGCGCTAAGGGGGCGGCAGAGGGGCGTTTTGAAAAAATGAGATATTTAAATTAAACTAGGTCTTTATCACATTCCGAAAGATTACCTCCAGCTTAGCTCCCAAATGAGTTAACTAAAAAGTAGATAAAATGAATTCAACAAACCGCGTAGGTCTGCCAACCCTCCTTTGTATGCGATACTAGTTTATGAATTATTTTAATGCCAGATGCCAGGAAATCGCATGTAACAGTGTTTAATATTGAAAATTTCCTGGCGAGGACCCTCATATTCCCATCAGTGCCAATGAAAACCGTTAGCATAGCGAAAATTATCCCATCACTTTTTCCTCAAAATTGTAGTTTTTTCCTTGTTCTCGATAGACATGACATACTGACAGAAGAGACAGTTGTAAATAACTGTAACATTATAGATAACTTTTGCAATGTACTATTTAAGGTAAACTTTCAAATGTTTTCAAAAATGCAAGTTTTAGGTGAGCTAATTTCGTCTTTCTCATTAAACGACCTGAAGGGGAGCTTGAATGGCTAGGGCAGAAGCCTGTGGGGGGGGGCAAGGGAAGCAGCTGTCCCCTGAGATTTCCAAACCCTAACTGAAAATATGATCTTCTTGAAAAAAATACTGAAAATACTAAAAACTCCATCCTCCTGACTATGTTTTTAAAGTCCTCAGAACCTGGGGAATCGCATATAGCCTTCTGGTTTCCTTTTCCAAAACTTTCCCTGGGAGGTACCCGGACCCCTGCCGCCGACAGGTTCTTATGCGGGTATTACGTACAAACGAATGAACCTCCTTCCTCATGCATGATCATAAGCGTACGGGACTCTTCGAATTTGGGGGGGCAGAAAATTTTTTCCCGAATCTCAAAAAAGATTCCCCAAGTCAAGGACGTGGATCCATCTCCAAAGACAGGGGGGGGGCGAATTTTGACCATATGTGAATCGCCATTCTGGGGGGAGGGGTCTAAGGGGAGGGTTTGTCCCCCTTCCCTTTGGAAAATTTTTGCTCACGTAAGGTGGGATAGATGCAAAATGGTGCTACATTTGTTGCTAAATTTGGAGTTGGATATATTTCCAAGAATTTCTACTTTTTTAGGTAATCTTTTCATCTTGCTTGTTTAAGTGAATTTTTTACTCAGTTCTTGGGGTAAATCAGAACCACACTGCGCGATGTAAGTGAACAGTAAATTGTTAGACTAAATACACCGTTAGCAAGTTTACTCATATCGTATGAAATTTTGATATGGAAGTGATTAGCACTGTGCATGTCAGAGCCTTTTCGAATGTCTTATAGATGTGATACTGGCAAGTAACTACTCGCGCGCAAAGCGCGGGAAATTTTTGCACTGTTTTCGGGAATTCGATCAAAAATTCGGTAACTCAGTAGAAGTTTGGGCAATCTTTTCACTTTTTCTTCATCTCTGCCGAAACTTCACCTATTCTGTGCCCGAAGTTTGGTAATTTTTTTGCCCGAATTTTCGACCTCAGAAAATTTTGGGGGGCAGTCTGCCCCCGCCTCGTACGCCTATGTGCATGATGCACACAACACAGATGAAGCCTATTCGTTAAAGAACTTTAGTATTCCTTCTCACTCGGTGACCGGCACAGCATGCCAATATAAAATAAAGCCAAATGATAACCTTCAATTTCATGTGGAATTAATCAGCTTGAATCTGGGAGGTGATATCACCTCCCTGATACCTTTTAGTCATGTGCTCTCTTTTTTCCAGTTTAACTTTTCTTCTCGAAGAGCTTGGTTTCTAAAGAATGAAGTCTCAAAAAGTGTTGAGATGCAGCTTTGGAAGCCCAGAAGGCTTCATTCATTTTACATTTTACACTAATCTGGGAGGCATTGACAAGAATAGGGCCATGCCACACACACCATCAAACAAAAAGAAAATAATTAAATTTGTACTAAATAATGAGAATTTCTAAACACATAACCAGTTCAAAGCTTGCCAAAGACATCAATTTCCACCTATAAAGAGACCTCTCTCAGAAAGGATTCGCGTGGGTGCCAACTAGCATAGCTACGCCGCTGGACGCTGTCATGAACTGCCCTCTTTGATGTTTCGGCCAGGCTACGGCCCCGGTGTATAAATATTATTTTAAATACAAACTGGTATAAGGTGGATTTTTAAATTTTTTTCAGACCGCAGTTATAAGGTTATTAGATAATGAGAAGATAATAAAAATGAACTCACAGTACATTACTCTTGATTTGACAGTTTCTTAAATATCCGAGAGCTTCCGGGGGCTTTTGCCCCTTGGTCTCCCACCTGAACGTTGTCCAGGGATCGCCATTAGGGGATCTTGGGGAGGGCGCTCCACACTTCAACATGTGTTTTTGATTTCATCATTTCATGCATGATATTGCTATGTCATATACCGGGTAGCGGGAGGGGGCGTTTGCCCAGTCCAATTCGGTGAAAGGGGGCGTTGAGCTGAAAAAGGTTGCGAACCACTGGATTAATGTAACTTTTGAAATCTACAGGACATCACCCACTTTGTAGCCGAGAAGTGTTGTATGCCATCACCGATGTAATTGAGGGAAGTAACACGTAAAATTAAAAAATAAAATTAAATAAAAAACAAAAAAAGCCACCTTTTTCTTAACTTTATTTCACTTTTTTAATGTGTCTTAAGTAGCAGTGCTGTGGATTACGATTATTTCTGCTGACTGGCTTCAGTGAAACCGTACCATTTACCTTTACTTCTTTGTAAAACTTTAATTGTTTGGGAGCAAAGTAAGTATTACATTAACTTCTTTCATTTTCGACACTAATTCATACCACTGCTTTGACGCTGTGACGTCATTTGACGGTACATTACATTTCATCAAAAGGCCGCACACTATTGGTTATATCTCAAATGAATACCTTCAGGAAAGACTTCACCATCTAGTAGCATTCACAGTATAAAGCGGTTACGTTAACGTACCCTCCTTCCTGTCAGGGGCGGTTTTAAGGGGGATTTTGGGGGCTCAAGCCCCCCAAAGAGTTCCCGAGGTTGTGTATTATTTTCATGCTATATTTGCGTGTATTGAGAAAAAGAAAATTGCCCAATATATTTGTGCACATCTTAGTCCAGTGGATTTAGTTTCTCAAATGTGTCATGCAAGATCGGCATGTGATCACGTTTCTTGTACCCCACGTCCACGTAAGTACACGATACAACGTTGTTTTGACTGCATATAGTACGACAGCCACGCTTCGCCTCAGTACTGTATAACGGTACGTTGGCACAGTGCAGACCCTACTAGCTCAGGAAGCTGTATTCTTACCTTCGACGCCAGTGCCTACATGGATGAGTTTGCCAAGGGAAACTGTCGTCTGAGTCTCGAAATCACATAGGTTCATGATTGCACAACATGGAAAATTTGGGTCAGATAAGTAACATCTATGATAGTATGTACATACAGGTAAATCAAGTTAACGGATTAATCATCTTTTGGAAGTTAAAAACGAGTCATTTCGTCGATGACGGTCAAGTTATACTGGCAGTCCTTTTAGTCAAATGTACAGGCCGAATGTTACTTCCGTCAATGTGAACAGGTCCGGTTGCTCGTATCTCTCAATAACGTTAGCTACATTTTTTCATATTTAAAATATATGCCTGTACAGTGGCGTACCCAGGGGTAGGGCATTGGGCCATGGCCCTCCCTCAAGGAAGCCAATTTTTCTTATTTTTAGATCCTAAAAATAAGTAAATTTTTTCACAAATTTTACTTCAAAAGGTGGCATATGTGCCACCAGATTGCATGTTAGGACACCTAATTTTTCAAAAATTTTCAAATTGGAGGGGACACCCCCTCCACTTATACCCCTCCCCCGGCCCGGCGATCACACTACATACTGCATGCCCCCCTTAGAGAAATCGTGCGTACGCCACTGTGCCTGTATATATACGTTACTTGTACGTTATGGTACCGTTTTTATTATCGTTTACAGCGTGGCGTTGGCGATTTATATATTTGAAAGAGAATTTTATTCTTCCGTTTCAAGCCCCCCCCCCCCTCCGTAAAGCCCCCAAAATCTCAGTCTAGAACCGCGCCTGCTTCCTGTATAAACTTTGTTCACAACAATGACATTCAATAGCGATTTGAGACATCCAAATGAGATGGGTCAGTATTTGTACCTAAATTATCACGCTTGACACCTCAAAACCTTGATAGCTTAGTGGTTAGAGCGGTCGTCTTGTGAACGAGAAAGGCGCTGGTTTTCAAGTCTCGGTCATGGCTTAATTTTCTCTCTGAGTTTATTTCTTCTGTTCTTTTCATTGTTCATAAAGGCTACGCCAGTACTTGGGATTGATTTAAATTTCATGATCGAAACTGTTTATACAACTGCAGAGATGCCAAGGTCGGATATTTTTTAGAGGGTGAAATTTTTTTACACGGCCTGTTTACACTATTGTATGCTAACGATACTATTGTTCTAGCGGTAAATTAAGCTGACTTACAAGTAGCCTCGAATGGTGTACATGACTATTGTAAGATGTGGAACATAATAGTTAACGCAAATAAAAGTAGAGTTGTCATATTCTCTAGAGGTAAAGTTAGAAAGAGACCAAAGTTTACCCTTGGAATTCCCCGCTTGAAATTGTCGATAGTTACACTTACCTAGGAACCGTCTTCAGTTACAATAATAGATTTTCCCTAGCTGCTAACAAGTAAGTGGACCAGGCAAGGCGTGCTATGCATGTTATGTTAAACAAAATTTCTAGACTATGTCTTCCTTTGGATTTAAAACTTAAGTTATTTGACTAATTAGTTATACCCGTTTTACTGTATGGCTGTGAAATCTGGGGTTTTGAAGACTTGAAACAACTGGAGGCTTTTCATATCAAATTTTGTAAGTATATCCTAAAGCTTAGTAAGGATATCCCAAATTGTACGGTGTATGGTGATTTGGGCGTCACAAATTAATTAAAACAATTGAAATAAGGATCATGATTAATTTTTGGTATCGAATTATTACTGGTAGCAAACATAAGCTGTCGTATGTGATGTATCAGTTCTTACGAGCTATTGATGATAATGATTTTTACAGTTCCCCGTGGGTACCTAAGGTCAAGAACATTCTAAGTAAGTCTGGAATGTCTTTTGTTTGGAATTTACAAGAACACTTAGGCGTAGGCCAGTTAGAGAGTATGCAAGTCGCTTCTCGACAAACCTGGTTAAATAATTCAATAAGTAGACGATTGAGCGATATTTATGAACAAGAAGGGCTGACCGAGGTCAACAATCACTCACATTGTAAAATAAATAGGATGTTTAAACAAAGACTTAATTTCGAAAATTATTTAGTAAACCTAAGTCCTCATGGAACTGTAAATTTTTGTAAATATCGATGTAGCAATACAAACATTCCCTCTAGTTCTGGTAGATACCAAGGTCTTGATTTACATGAAAGAGTCTATATTTTGTGTCCTAATAACCAAATCGGTCAGCGTAGTAAGTATTTTGAAAAAATATTTTAGAACCAGGCCAAGTGCAATTAAAATGGAATTCCTTTATCAGCAGAGAAATAAAGTTGTCCTTAGAAATTTGAGTAATTTTGTTTGGTAATCATGGAAAAGTTTCGTTAGTTGTGTGCAGTGCTTATTTTCTGTCTTTTCAAAGAATGGTGCCAGTTTTTTAATCACTCGACAGTTAATTACGTTATTGTATGGAATTTTCAAAATCGTTGATCATAAAATCGTTGGTCATCGAAAAAAGGGGGCGTGCGCCGGGTGCGCCCTACCTAGATCCGCGCCTGAGCCCAATGCGGGTGACTTAGCAGGGCTGCAACTTCGACCGACTAATTCACAGTTCGATGTACCATTTTTTGACCTACTATATACATATATGTATGTATATTTCTATTTATATATGTATATAAATATATATATATATATATATGTAAAATCGAAATGCTGTGGAGCACTATAGCAATGTGTAGGTCGATAAAGGTAGTAAGAAGAGCTTAAAAGTTTGCAGAAAATTCCGATATATATTTGGCGACCCTGCCAACTTCGCTTTTTGTCGGATAAGCCTGCATTTTGAATTGTTTTTGCGATTTTGCTTGTGATCTTTTATGGCTATTAACTCTTGCTTCTTGGACGTTGGGTCCAGCCTACCACTTAATCCGAGCTTCTTAACAATGCTGGGGAATCCCATGTCAAGTTCGGTATTTGTGTTTTCTTCTGCTAATTTGTATTTTGAGTAATGTTTTCTTTAAGAAGTTTCTCAAAATCGTCAGTAATTAAAAGAAAGTTGTAAAAACGAGTAATATAATAATGAAACACGATTTTTAAGTATAACGAACACCCCTGAGACTCGAAAGTGAGGCTACGGAAATGAGGAACTGGTCGGATTCTGCTTGAGCCGACTCGCATGAACCCATGTCGATCAGTAATTTCCCATGCTTATGTGAAGCTTTTAAAAAAAAGTACCGAAATATTTTGTAGCCCTGCAGGCAGTAGGCTATAAAATGAAATTTGAACCTTTCCTAATAACCCATTAAATGCACATCGTTCTCGGACGTCACCGTTTGCAAAAACACAAGAACGATGTGAAAAGACAAATCAGAATCACGTCGTCAGTTCGTGGAGACTTACATCATTCCCATCATTGTCGTCAGTTGATCGAGAATTTTTATAGATGCAAATATTTATAGTAATAAGTATGACAAAGACAAAGATTAACAGTCCCAAAGCTATGTAAATATATAAGTTTAGTGCTTCTCGAGTGAAACCTTGACACGAGTTTCTGTGAACGATAATGTTGAATGAACAAACAGCAGTATTGCCAAAGATATCAGAAAATGTGTAGGTTACGGTTGTCGTCCCCTCTTTGAAAAAGCTTACTCCTGGTAAATGTGATTGAATTTGCTCAACTTCAAAACCTGAGTTGTCTTCGGCAGAGGGTTCAAGCCAAACAAAAGTTGTTGCACCTCTACAAGCTCGCACAGATTTGTCCGGTGGACACAGAGAAACTTCAGGAGGGATAACATCTGTTCGAAAAAAAAAAATCAGTTACCAGGTAAGTCCTAAAATAGGCTAAATTTGTAAATTAAATTTTGTAACGAGTGAAATATGATACCTAAAGTAAATCAATTTTTTCGTTTTTTAAAATTTATGAACTTTTAAATGTCACTTAATGTTTATAGTTTTTTTTTAAATATCCCAGATCACTTTCGTGGTTGTAAACATATAGGTCAATAGCATTAGTTTTATGGTAGACCTTTAAATAAGAATAAAAAGTTCAAAATACCTTCTCGTTCAATATGCTGATGACTTAATCGTTTGTCTTCCTGAACAAAGCATGCATGTGTCGTGTGAACAACAAACAACTGATGAAAAAATCTCTTAGACATAAGTCAGTCAGATCTACTGACAATTCCTTTAACTACAGATGTAGTTATTGTCAAGTGTTATATCATTTCCCATATGGTCCCAGGTGCTTGATAAAGATAAACTTTGCTTCTTTGTCTTTACGAGTATTTGAATAATTGCACAAAATTTTTAAACACAGTTTACCTCTTACGTCTACGATGAAGCTGCAGACTGCTTCTTCGCCCGCAGAATTGGCTGTTGTGTAATTAACTTCAGTAGTGCCAATTTTGAAAAAGTCGCCAGAAAAGTGCGTCTGGTGAACGGTGTTGATGTTGTTTATTATTGGTTCACTCCAGGATATGTTTACTTCGTCAGCAAAAACAGCTAGAGTGTAGCGGATAGATGCTGGGCAAAAGAAAATCTCCGGAGAAGGGGCCATGTCATCTGTTTCTGTGCATACGAGAAAAAACGTCATCTGAATGATAATGCTTATTTATGGAAAATAAAACCACAGTGAAGAAAAATGACACAGGAACATCACTGGAAGTATTAATGATCATATTTGTCGTTGTCATTGTCACCGTCAGCATCACCATCTCCGAAAAATCGTTACCACTATGATTGTCTCTATTATCGTCATGGCCATTACACCAGCTTATAACGCTAGATATCTTTAAAACGTTTTAAAGGCTTCAACATCAAGTCAAGAATGTCTTTAACCTCCCTGATCAAATTTAGAAGCGTATCTAAAGTGGAGTGGGGTAAGGAAGGCAAGGGTCTCCCTTCTTCAACCACCATGAAATTTGTACGTATTACACTAGATGATTTTCTCTGTGAACCGTGCATGTGCTTGACCAATTTTTACGGAAGCTTATGCGCCACATTCATCTTACGAAAGTATCTTAGTTATGTTTCACCTCATCTGTTGCTGGAATTTAATTGATAAAAACTTGCTTCAGAGAAATGTTCTCGGCTCGTTCTGTGCTCACTCTCTTCCACTGTTAGATTTAAACCGTATGGCATAAGAGGCTTTTCCAAAAAGTTTGCTTAATTTAACGAGGAGATAGAATAAACAGGGAGTAGACGCTTGTGATCATAATTTCATTTTGCATAACAGTAGGTTTTATGTATGGAACGCCAAAAAGCTCACGGTATTTCGACGTCTATTCAGATAATCTGCCGTCTGCGCAGATAATTTACCGTCTGTCCAGGTATTTTGAC
>WURT03141551.1:0-11212 GCA_009936505.3 Holothuria glaberrima | reverse complement strand
TCAAAAACTGATGAATTTTTTGCAATTTTGTTGACCACTATAAATCAACTCTTCAAAGCCTAACATTTCAACTGCAAATCATGGATACTTAAAACAGGCAATATAAAGGATTAGCTTACTCATGTAATTCATTTCAGCAGACAATTCAAGTAGCCCACTGCATACAGATAATCTAAAATAGCTCAAAACTCTTACCTCTGTTTCATATGGCATGCTAGAAGAACAAAAATTCATACTTAGATTTGATATAAACAAGGCCCCTTGCTAACTACCACGTTATATTCTCACCTCTGTGTCAGATGGCATGCTAGGTGTGGAGAAATATTCCAGGCCAGTCTAGCATTCTCACGCCACCATCTATCATTCTTCACCTGGAGTAACCAATTTACAATTTCCTCCTCTTGTTCAATAACCAGCTCTGGATTCCTGATTGGATTATACCAGGTACAAAGACGCTCCACTTCAGTAGCCTGGTAGACAAAGCAAAAGGTCTGAACAGTTAACTGCCGATATTCTGAGAACACCATACAGGAAATTCACAGAACGCATAAATTTCATCTCATCTATTAGTATAAGCTGCAACACAGCCCCGACCCCCACCTTGTACTTTTTATTTACAACCATTCTAGTGACCTCGCATGGTCCCTGATAATTATGACATCCCCTTGGCTTCTAGATCATTATGCAGGGTACTTACCAACAGTCCTAATATAAGCACTCTTCTCTTCAGGTATTCCCTACTGTATGACTGGTTCACCTCACTACTCTTCTTGGTAACGGTTGATCTCCTAGAGGTAGCAGAGGTACCACCCAAGGTGATGGTGTTCATATAAGTATGGTTGGGTACAGCAGTTGAGTGGCGACTTGTCATACTGATGGCATCTGCTGTCAGGTCAGTGGTCAGTGTCCCCATCTGTGAAATGTCATCACCATCTGGTAATAGAAATACAAATGAACCCACCTTTAAAATACAATCTCAATCTTACAGATATATTAATTAACATAAATAAAACACCACATTTCATTTTTGTGGCTACTACATCCTTTTCTCTTGAGTAACATTTGCCAGTATGTTAAAATCTTCAACATATCATATCATACATACTTGGATAGAGAAATACTCCCCTACCTTCAACTCAAAACATTAAAATGACTTACACATTTAAAGCCAAGAAATACCCCCCCCCCCCGGCATAGGACTGGCACAGATATTCCTTTGTCTCTCCCACTCTTCCCCACCCAAACTTGTACAAACTTGTGCTGTTCTCCCAAGACAACTGTTCTACCTACTTGACAAACTACACAAGATATACAACAAGACATGACATCAACATAGAGTAGGTCTCTACTGCTAATCTCCTTCGCATTGTAACAGCCAAAATTTATCAACGCAAAATAAATCATTGCAGATCAACAAAGAAAATCAAAACTTGGTCAAGTAATATCATTCGCAAGTTTCCCAACTCTATCCACCTCATTGATTCTCTCCAAATATAAAATATTACCTTGCAAGGGTGTTACTACAGCTGGACCTAAATACTTCCTTTCTGCTCTCATCCCATTATAGAATCTTATGATGGTCATTATGTCTTCCTTCAGGTCATTACCTGACTGAGTTGGAAACATCGGAGCACAGCTGAAAACAGTGAAAAAAAGAAAAAATGACTTCACTTATAAACTTAAGACAAACACTTACTTAAATTAAACAATACACTGAAGCACAGATAAGGAAAAGCCCCCCTTAACCCTTAGCCTGCTCACTTCCCCTTAAATTCACCCTGATACTGAGGTATCCCCAAAAGTCAAATGCTTGTACACAGTGCATGAACCCAAAGACTTAAAGACTGCTCACACATTAAGGATTTGGGTTTCTTTCTCAGAATTGGTTACATTTTTAGCAAGACATACTGGACAACATACACACATTATGGAATAAGTACATGTCACATATCAGGGGGGACACAATCTCATTTTAACTATAACAGGATAAAATTACACTTGTCTGTGGTCTGTGCATAAAGCTTTCTTACTGCAGTTCTCACTAATACATGCAATGGTCAAGGCTGATATCAGAATGTCCTTCGAGGAGTAAAGAATTTACAATTTCAAATCTCACCTGAAGTAATCACAAGCAGCTGTATACACTCGTTCTCGCAAGACAGTCTTGCTGTTGCTTGGCGACAGGAAGTTCCCCTGTAGGAGGGACAGCCCCATGGTAAGTAACCTGAAGCGTGATCCAACGGCAGCGATGTGTCGACTGAGGGCACCCATGCTGGGGTCGGTATGTGACATGAAAGCATGATTCAACATGGATACGAAGACTGCTACCACATCAGAGCTGCTGTACTTTACCTCAGCCAGTCGGTACATTAAAAACTAGGTAGAGAAATGGTAAAATCACAGAGAGGACATCAACTTAGGGTCTGGGATTTATAAAATACATGTATTTGTGACATCACCATACACCTTAAAGATTTCAATATGCAAATCTGAAATCTCATTTGATGTGCTTCTTCCTTTAATTTTCAGATTTAGATAATTTCTTCATTTAAATTTTATACTGGCAATAAAATACCTTCCCCATGAGTGAAAAGGATGAAATGAGAAGGCAAGATATTGCATTTCTGATTTCATGGAAATTCTAACCAATCCTTACCTTAGTCCATATTTCATGGGGCACAGTATTTGGTGGCTGGGGTCCTGGCAGGTCATCACTACTCATTGCTGTGAGTGGGCTTGGTGGCACTTTATCATCTGCAAATATGCCTAGTTTCTTCTCAATACCCAACAACCAAGCAACCTCCATCTCTCGCATAAACTTCGGAAGAAATAAAAGACAACAAATTAAAGATAATAAATCCTCTAAGACTTTGCATGGACTGTCACCCCTCCCCAGTGCAGATTAGTAAAAAGGGGTTTTGAAGTTTGACCCCAATCAAGCTCACAGTAAAGCGGGCCTTTCAAAGTACAAATTTACTGTTTTTCCATCTTAAATTACCTTCTCCATTAAAAAGATTCAAAATTTTTACTTGAAACATTGATCTCGGAGTCACATGATATTCAGACATAATCCATAAACTCTTTCAGGGTTTCTTTCATATATCTGTAATGACCTGGCATTGTAAAGTACCTGCTGCCGGGCCTAAACTACTTACTTTTTAAATATAAAACACTAACCTGTAGCTCTAGGTCTGGTCTGGCAGCAAGAACCCATTCCCAGCATGCAACAGCCTTCTCCATGGTGACAGCATTAAAAAATTCCAAGGGAGAACAGCAAATATTATGGAGGGACTGGCGGTCAATGCCTAAGAAACAAAAGTCATTAGAAAAAATTGAAAGAAGAGCTTTCAGCTGATATTTACCTTTGGTATGGTGGAAAGGCACTTAAAGCATTCTGGTGAGATTTGAATTCAGCATCTATTTGTACAGTAGACTTTAATCATTGCTAAATGCACCCAAGGAATTATGGGAACTGGGGGTATAAACAATGCAGCAGTGATGTCACACTATTGTTTATACTCCTAGTTCCCATAATTCCTTGGGTGCATCAAGCAATGATTAAAGTCTCCTATTGGCAAGTTACTAGCAGATGAACGTAATCACATTTACACTTCAAAGTGAACTTGAACAAGTGCACATGACATCCTACCCTCACATTAATCAAGACTTTTATTTTTCGTCAAACTTTCCACCCAATTTTTCTTCCACAATTTCATGTTATTGTTATGTGAGTGCATGAGAAAACATGCGAAGCTTACTAAGTTAACATTCCTCATTGGGAATTTCTGTTTTATTAAACCTTTCCTTTAAAATGTGCTTGGACCATAAAGTACTTTGACCTTTACATCATTTTAACTTAAATTTCCTATCAAATAGTGATATCAAAATGTTCAAGGATACCACTCTCTTCCCAGAACATGACTGGAAATTTTAAAACCACATCCTTGCACAACAATCACCATTTCTTAGTTATGATTTCACAGTTTTTCATACCTTCATCGCAGATAAGCAGAGCAGTAACTCTGAAAATGGCATTGGTGAAAGCATCCTCCTTGCCAGAGTAACATGCCTTGGTCAGCTGGTCATTAATAACTTTGGACAAGGACAGTCCCCCAGGTCCTGCATCTTGGTAGATGGCTTTCATACCAGAGACCTGATTAAATCAGCACAGTCAAAGAAATTTATGTTACCTTAAATATCACACAATGTGGTACTGGCTTTCTTTTTTGTAACTTGTTCAAAAGAACACTAGAAGATTGAATACAGCACTTGTAACTTGATACTGACCACACTTTCTTACTATCATTTTATTGCTGCAAAAAATGTTAGAAACAATTTTTACCGGTGCTATGTTACTTACAGTCAATATCTAGTTCATTTAATAAATGTAAAATACAAACATAGATGAACAATTTCCACCGATATATGATGACCAAAAATGAATTAAGGCAAGTCCATTTTATGATTATATTCTTCACCCCACCCCCACTTCCACCCAGGAGAAATATGTTGTCTATGAATTTATGAAAAAAAAACACTGGATAATTAGCTTGTCTTCAAGACATAATGTAAGTCCATAGAGGTGTGAAAAAAGGTGCTAGGGGGCTGCAGCCCCCTTGGAGTTGCCACAGAAACAATCTCTCAGGCATTACATTGTGGAAAACTCAGGCAGTCCTCTTGGATGGCCCAAATTTTTCTCAGGCAAAAAATGGCTCAGCCCCCTAGCAAAATATTCTGCACAGTTAATGAGTGCATCATATTGGCATGGAGGATGCTTCTTGCAGAGAAATCATGACAATTTTAACAGGGCCAGTTGGAATTTCAGTTAAAGCTTTAAGTGACAGTATACACCCCTTGACTTTATCAGGGACAAAAACAAAAAGTTAACTTACCTCTCCTGCAAACCGACTCCTAAGACTCATAGATGACACAAAGTTCTCTCCTTTATCGCTACCTCTTTTATTAACCCCTGCATACGTAAGAGCACTCTCCGTTGGTGTTTCCAGGCCACTAAACCCAGCAGCACTCTCCAGGTGAAGTAGGTACTGCTGTATGATGGACCTGGTACCCTGGGCTGCCCATTTGACACTTTCTTGGAAAATACCACCACAACGAGCAGCAAAATCTTTGAGGATTCCCTGAGGTAGATAAAAAGAATGGGTAAAACAATGGCATGTAACATCTGAGAGAATGGTACGGTCAAATATGGTCCAGGTTTGTACATGCCTAGGAAACAAAATATAAGTGGTGTGGCATCACAGTTTGCAAATAAACCTCCCCAAAATGCCAGTGCACAGTACAACATTTGTATCCTTGACACTGGCATACATGAAGCTATGTGCAATCATCTTGCAACTTTTCTGAGAAATGTTTTAGCACTTTTCTCTCAAATAAAACAGCTAATTTATTATGGTTTCACAGCCTCTTCTGATCTCCATTAGAAGAAGAACAATAAGGGATATCTTCTTTCATATCTCTGGTAGTATAAGATAGAAGTTAAAACAAAACAACAAAGAGAATGTTTGTTGGAGATGTGTCACTAATGTAAAACAACCTGAAAAGTGAAGGGTCAAATTGGTGATCTGATGCACCTACCTACTATGATGAAACAGTCGCAAGCTTAGCTGCCATAACAGTTACCATCACGGAGAAAAATGGGGACAATACTGAACATGTTGCAAAAAAAGAGGCCTTCTGACCCAACCTCCACCACTTCTGCTGCCCCTGGGAGGATAGACTACAAATATACCCAGCACCCCATAACTATCCTCACCTCTCTAGCTTCCCGGGTATCCATAATGGTAATGGTGTAATCTGTGTTGGGTACAGGAAAGCTGGCAACCTCCTGAAGGTCAGCATCTAGGGTCTTGGAGAGCAACTGCAGGAGGTCTAACATAGTACAGATCACATCTCTGTTCCACAACAGTTGAGGGAACCTGGTCAATAGAAAATTTATCATTATTACAGTAGTTACACAGAGTAGCAATATTTAACATGAAAGAAAAGCTTTCATATAAAATAAAATCTCTTCATAACAATCAAAGATGTTATAATCCCCACTTTCACTATATTTGATAAACAATGATTCAGTGTCTATCAAAATCATCCACATCTTTTTTGCAATATTGAAAAGTCCAAATGGTAATTCTTGTTAAAACTTGGGAAATACTACAGAAACAACACATATATTACAAATGTAAATAATGGGGAGGGGGATAGAAACTCCCCCTGGAAAATTTTTTGGCCCCCTTGAAGACAAAAAATTATCATTGCCTTAATGTGTTTTAAGATATCTTGCCACCCCTGTGAAAAGTTTTTCACACCCCCTAGAAATTGTCTCACTCCCTTCAGTACCCTGTCTAGCTACAGGCCTGGTAGTACCATTCTTTCACTGATCTTTGACTACAGTTACACCTTACAACATTTAACTAACGCTGAAATGTAGCATAACACCAAGAGACCAAAACAGAAAAATGCAAAAATACAAAAAAAACATGGTGTCAGTGTAGTGGTCCCAGCTTCATGCACAAACTGATAGGACTAAACTTGACTCACAAAATGTCTGTCAGTTTACAAAAATCACCTCTGAATGACCCAAAAGTCACCTGTTTACAGGATCAAAAAGAGTGCAAGTGAAAAAAAGTTGCCTAGTGCATTACATTACAAGAGTTATGTGGCTGATACATGACATGTACATACACTTACTTCTCAACTAGCTTTGTCAGGAATGAATCAGCCACCTTCCTGATTTGCTTCTGTATGTGGTTAAACCTGATGATGAGGAACTGAGCATGTCTGGCCAAAGTTTTTTCTCTTTCAGCTGACTGGGGCTGAAAAAGATAGACATAGCCACTTATCATCATAATTGAAAGAGCTATTGGTACTACTCCAACATACCAAAGTACAGATATGCATGTATGCACATATACACGCACACACCTGCATACACTTTAACAATCCAATGCATCACCGTTTAGGAATCTATATTTCAGAAATTATGAAGCACAAACTTTGATTTGCACAAAGTTCATACAATTCCAGAAACATGTGTTCAGATACACATTAGGCAACACTTTCTGTCAAATCAGAGTTCTGTTGATCAAATTTTGAATCTAATTAGTGCCTTTCATATGGGCAATTTTTTTAAGATACAATGTAGAACAAACAACTGTGATTTTACCTAGAAAGATAGAGGGGCTTACCTTTGAAGCCATTATTTCCAGGAAGACATTAAGAACTTGTTCAGTAATTGCCATCACACACTGCCAGATGTTTAATTTATCCTTCTGGATGGCTTTATTTTCCAGATACTCAAAGACCTGAAGAAAGCTGCAATTTGGCTGATGTCGGGTACGAAGGGTCTCCAGGTGATACACAGACAGAAGATACCCACACTGAGCAAAATTCAGTTTGTTGATATATGGGGCCAACTCTGTGGGCCTACTTAGTACTGCTAGCAGGTTGTGGCGCAGTTCATTCAGTTCATTCTGAAATATTAGACAAGAAAAATGTGAGAAGAAATATCATTTGACAAATTAACAGAAATCAAGTTACGACTTAACAGTACTAATGACTTCAAATACTGCATAGGATTTATTCCCATTTCCATAACAAATATTTTGTCTTCTTGACTTTGTAATAGTGATTTCTGAGCCAAAATCTTCACTTTCACTAAACATTTGCAACTGACAGAAGCAAATTTATGCCACACTTGAGCATTTTGCATGAATATAACAGTATTCTCCAAGCTACCAAAAGTAGGGTTCGCATCACGATTTGAGACCCAAGACACCTCAGCTACAAATCAATTGAACTAAAGCTACACAAAGGTAAAAATCAATATTTTCACAGGCTTTGCATACAAACATATAATTTAACTCTTTTAGATGCTGATTTTAACAAACTGCAGTTCATCAAGATGGAGTCAGTATCACTTAAGTCAAAGGTTGATTAGCACCTATTGCTTACTAGCTCTCTCACAATTCCCCTTGTTCTCTCTGAAAAAAGACAGTTTTACTGAGCAATTCTTCCACTACTTACCACTGAAACACTGTCATTTTTGAAAGCCAAGTTATGATCCAATTCAGAGCGGAGATGTTCCTTTGCAGTAAAGGTGAGAAGAGGTGATTTGACAGCTGTTTGACACACACCCTCATGCCACTCCTTGGGCCACACAGCTGAAAATTATTCAGGAATTTGAAAAAATATGTTTAAATACTAAACTTAAGACATGTTGTATTAAGTAGTGGCACCAGCCTAATCCATCGTTCCAGCACAAAATGCTTCACCATGCAAAACCAAGAAGTCTTTCAAGGTAGGATAAATGGTTTAGAGAGAATGGGGAAGGATTAGCTCATATAATCTAAGAGAAGAGCACTGATGGTGCATTTGTGGTCAAGATCTTGGTATGTCCAGGAGGAAAATTTGAAAAGAAGAAGTACTTATATGTCATTTCACGGACATAAGGGCTTTACAATCATAAACAAAAAGCCCAAAGGCTTTGTGATTCCTAGCCAGAAGAAGGTACTTGTAAACTGAGGTTCATCCTTGAAATTTGTACCTCTTGACTATATCATCACACAGATATACAATCAAAATTTTATCATTTACCCACTCTCTTCCTTTGCTTACCCTTTTAAGAACTTATCTCAATAAGTCTGCTTACATACAGTTTAACCAATATTGTGGGTTTTTTCAAACTTCCCAGAATAGCCCTAACAAACTGCAGACTCCACTTAAAGCTCACTTTTATGCATCTTCTTTAATCTCCCAAGAGCTTCTCTTACAGTTCTGTTGGAAGTTCAAGAAAGTAACTCAAACAATTTTGTCAAAGTTCTCTTAAATTATCCCACACACTTGTGAAACATCATCACAATTGCTATAAACTTTCCTTAAACTTGAACAAAAAGCTGCTCCAAAATGGGACACTCACACTCTCAGGAACACAGAAAGAAATACAGAAAACAATGTACAGATTACTCACGTGACTTTTCCACAGCAAATCCCATAATGACACAGTAAAGCCAATAGTCACGAAACAGTTTGTGCAGTCTGCGTCTAGGGTCCTCAATGGTAGACAGTCTTTTTAACAGCTGCAAATGAAATAAGAAAAGACATGATGAAAGATAATCAGGAAAAGCAGTCTGAAATTTTATCAGGGTAAGATGAGGGTGAGACAAATATCAAATCACAAATTACCAGCTCTGGATGTGAAAACTTTATACATGTTTCTGCACATCTCTTCAATTAAAATTTCAATTTTTCAATGTGCCTTTTGCTGTAAGAAAGAGACTACAGTTTTCCAGGCCTGGAAAATCACTTCCTCAAAATTTTTTTTTAATTTTTGCCAGCTGTCCATGATTACACAAATCATGCCTTTGATACAAAAGAGAGGATACAGAAACTACAAATCACATCAACAGCGAAAAAGTACAAATACAGGCTGACATGGAAATGTCTCAAAGTAAGTTTAATCAAGAAATAAAAGTTTTACTCACAGTGGCTAAAACTGGAATGAGTATACCAAGATTGCCAGCTACACTGGAAGCTTTGATAGCAACAGGAGCCCTATCACTGGCTCTCTTACCCTCCAAACCCAGCTGTACAAATAACTCCAGCATCCTGATAAGTAACTCCTCTTGTTCCCTCTCACCTTGGATGCAGAGGGAGATATTGGCCAGAGCATTGTTGATGGCTAAAGAACAATGCCTGAAAGAATGATAGACAGTCAAAAGTTTTATTATAATACAGAAAGTCAAGGACCCTGAGGACAAGATGAACATACATAATGAGTGTTGGACCAATACCACCAACTTAGTTTTCTACTGGTGTCTAACATTTAATTATCCATCAAAACTGATCTGAAAACAATGGGTTCAAAAAATTTATCATACACAAAACATCAGCTGTACGGTACCATAGAGGCTAAACCTTTACTTGGCTCTTTATAATGGAATGATCAGTCCATACCAACAATAGCAAGTGATCATGAGAGAATTTTTCAGGGGGGGACTTCTGGTGTTTGGTCTCTCAATACATTGAATTTACCAATAACCTTTCCCAAACATGTCATTACTTTCCTTCCTTTTTACTTGTCCCTTTTTTGTCCAAAGAAGTAATTCCAAGCCCTCAAATAAAACAGGCCAACCCTTCATTTGTGAGGCAGAATACATCTTCTGCTAAAATACCAGTGAAAGTGTTCAGCAAATCAACTAGTAGTTGATAACTACATAGGAAGACATAAACTTACTTGAACTTGACTTTCTCAGAACTGTCTGGTGTGTAAGCAGCGGAACTTGTCTCCACACTTATCCTTATAAACATGTTCATAACTTCCTGTTGTATACCAGGCTGATAAAAAAAATAGAAAGGAAACAGTGCACTCATCAGTGAAATTGGATTATGACCAGTAGAGGATTTGACTTCAAAATATTAGTCAAGTGCAACATCTATCTCGTGATCATCAGGCATGATGTCATTTTGTTTGTCAACATAAATGAGTCTATCGCTCAATGTCAACTCACCAAGTCTGCTATCACCATACAGCCCCACATATCAACAATAAGCACATCAACCACAGAGGGCGGTTGACAAAAACACTGGAGGAATATCTGCTGAACAGTTGCAGTTGTACGTGGAATGTGCTGTAGTACAATGGCTATGTGACCTAAGGTCAACAGATGATTGTTGAGTTTGAGGAGAGATTCTTGGTTGGCTGTATCAGTCATGTATAAGGTGTTGGACGCAGATGAAAGGAATGCTTGTACACAGTCTGCATCAACAGCTACTCCACTCTTTAAAGCTCTGGAATAAATAACACATACAACATCCATATTATTCAGAGGTTTCAATGAAACAAAGAGAAAGCTACACCATGAATTAACTATAAAGTCCAAAGGCTTAGTGGAGGGTGCTTTGTTACACTGAGGTTCTCCCTCATATTAATACTTCTTTACTACATCATTTTCTATGTTTTCACAATTTGACCCCTGCTGGCCTCACATGACCTTCAAACCCCACCAAATATTGAATAACAAAAGAAGGAAAAACCAACGTCTTAGAAGGGCTTCAAACCCAGGCCGTCTGCATGATAAACTGAGCACTGATCCACTATGCCATCAAGACCTCATTAAGCATAATTTTTATCTCATCGCTCTGTGAGGAGGATGAGATATTGTAGTTAGTTTGCCTGTTGAGCTATATACGGCAATGC
>WURT03141540.1:0-11212 GCA_009936505.3 Holothuria glaberrima | reverse complement strand
CATAATCTTGTAAACACTATATCTCAAGAAGGATAAGTGTGAAGGATCTCATACATTGCATGTAGATTGCCCATATTGAGTAGATAATCCCTTGCATCTTTTGTTGAGGTCAAAGGTCATTTGGGGTCACCAGAGGTAAAAGGTCAAAATCTTCTAAATACTATATCTCAAGAAGGGTACCTGGGAGGGATCTCATCTTAGCATGTAGATTGCCTATATTGAGTAGATAATCCCATTAGTTTTAAGTGAAGGTCAAAGGTCATTTGGGGTCTCTAGTGGTCTCAAGGTCAAAACCTTGTTTATGAGATATCTCTAGTAGGGTAACTGTGAGGATTCTCATACTCAGCATGGGATTGCCCATATTGAGTAGATGATCCCTATGGTTTTTTTGTGGCGGTCAAAGGTCATTTGAGCTCACCAGAGGTAAAAGATTAAATTCAGCCAATGGCCAAAAGAAATGGGACATCTTGCAGAGGTGCCAAGTATCTCAATTTTAGGTGAAAGTATTAAGATTTTTATCCTTAATTCTGCCAGTATAAAAACCTGCATCAAATACTGATTTTTAATATTGCAAAATCTCTGCCCATAAAACAGAGGACAGTTGTGGAAGTTCACTAGCTTATTTGATAGACAACCCATGACCTTATAGGGACATCCATGTGAGCATGCATCAAATTGTAAATTGGAATTAATTAAATGCTACCATGGTTTATTAGTTTTAAAAGAGGACTAAGTTACTGACCATTTGGATCAAATACCCTTGAGCGTGCATGAATTGTGATTGCTTAATTGAATAAAACGAATTGTACTGTAACTGTATACTGTCTGTGTTGATATCCCTTGAATTGCCTATTTAGCCAGTGCATATCTTCATAGCAATTTATTTATGCTTGAATGTGTTTGTTAGCACAAGATGTGCACAGGGCAGGTCTTGTGCAACTTTAGTGAAACTTGGGAGATGAAGTACAGTAAACATTCACTGCCAACAACTTTGAAGACATGTAGCAGTCACCAGAGATACAGGCAAACTTCACATTAGCTAAAAAAAATTTGTATGGTAGAGTATGCTCATGGCTAAGTTTCATTTCGTTCAGCAAGGAGCCAGCATGCCTATTGGGCTTTTGTTGAAGGGGAGGTGAAAAATCATTTTAGGTCACAAGGTTTCAAAAGGTTTTGAATTATTAACATGATATCTCAAGTACAGTAGGGTAACTGTGTGGGATCTTATGCTTGTCATATAGGCGACTTGTGCTTGTTACAATATATCACATGGCAAGGAATCCCCAAGCCTTTTGGCTTTCTAGTTTATGATGGTCAAAGCTCATCTGAATTGGCCAGAGGTCAAACTCTGAAAAGCTTGTAAACAATTTTTTTTCAGAAAGGAAGCATCTACTTCCCGTACTTTGCCATGTAAATGCATAACATTGAGTGAAAGTGCCCCACTGTATTTGGTAGAGGTCAAAGGCCATCTGAGGTCGTTGAAGATCAATATTTAAAGAACTAAAGAACTTTCATTCACAGGATACTTTATGATTTGAAACTCAAACTTTTATACATGGTATTTATTTACCATAATCGCTTGATGTTTATGTTTTAGTAAAAGGTCATTCCAGTTTACTGTACCAGAGATTAGAGACTGAAAAACCTTGTCAGCATTATATTTCAAGGTAGATTTCATAGCGACTTCTCATACATGGTGGGGATATTGGTCCAGAACATTAATATTGTAGAGCCTTATGTAGTTCTGGATATAGCTCAAGTCTACCAAAATGAGTTCATCGAAACCTCAATGCATTTTTGCATTCTGGTTCATCAAGGGATCTTGATCTACCTTTGTTTAGTAAACCAACTGTTTTAGTTGCATATGTACTTACCTTGAATAGTTAATTTTAATCAGAAATCTGAATTAAATAACCATAAGACAATTGGTTTGAGTATATACAAATATGTATTTTATATGGTAGCATTTCTACCAAAGTTGCATAATTTTTTGTTGCTTACCTACAGTTAGAGGGAGTTCAGTGTAATTTGGACTCTTCCCTGTTTCAGCACAAAGTTGCATTTATATCACACAGACAGTGCACTACAAAGTAAGGTTAGATTAATGGACAAAAGCTGAATAAAGCTCATTTAGAACCAGTTCAAGTGCAAAGAATGCATTGAGGTTCTGATGGTAATATTTCACTAGACTTTTCCAAAGCTAGCTCCTAAAATGTATGTATCTTTCACTACCATATTTGTCTGTGTGATGCATCCACATATTGTGTATAAAAGGACAGTATCTCTGATTCCTTCTTTGAGGTATCATATGTAGAAAGATTTGACCTCCAATAAACACAGATGACCTTTGAAATCTCCCAAACAATAGGGTTCTTCCTTTTCATATTGGATATTAATATGTAGTATTATGTACCAAGTATGAGAAGTGTCAGTTTCCCTTCTTGAGATATTGCATTAACAAGGTTCCAGAGTTTGATCTCCTGTGACCTCAGATAACCTTTGACCTCCACCAAAACCAATACAGACCTTCCTTACAGTATAGAGCATCTATGTGCCCATTGCATTAGAACTGTAATTTTCCCTGCTGGATATGTTAACAAGCTGTGTTTCGCAAACATAGGCACATATGTCATCTTGAATGCAGAGATTTCTCTTAATTAATCATCGTAACCAATATTTAAGTACTGAACATCTTTTGGGTTCTGCCAATGGATGTTTGAGAATCAATTGCAGGCCCTGAGGGGTGGCCAGCTCTGCCACTCTACAGGCTAGTCACTGTGCACCCCCATTTTGAATTAGCATTATACTTTACCTATAAACATCGCATCCGGCTATTCCGTGCCTGTCCTTAGTATTAAAGGGAAAATGCAGTCCCCCAATTTGAGTTAATGTATCCCGCCCGGTACACTAGTTCAGGAATGGCTCATCAATCATGTGACAGTATTTTTGTCACTTATTTCTTTTATTTATACAGAATAACTCCTTGGTTTACCTTCCATATTCAATGATCTATTAGGAAACATTACAAAAAATACTTGTGAAAGAAATAAAAGGAGGTATGTGTAAGATTTAGCAAATTTTTGAAAATAAACTTGTTAAGTAAAGTAGTGTGCAAAGGAAATAAATAATTGCAGGGATGGGACTCCAAGTTACCATTTTCCCCACTGATCCCTGTCCCCCGTTTTTTTTAGTTCACACATTGTACCACAGTGTACATGTGTGAGGTTAAAAAATGGGGCAGATGGCCTCAACTTTTCAACAAAAGTTTTCAGCCTTTAAATGTGTGGGGATTTTGGGCTGAAATTTTGGTATAGGCCTATTATTGTTTGTCAATGGAGTATTTATACTTGCTTATTTGCATTCCTGTACAAAAGTTAAGTTTGGTTTTTGGACTGTTTTTTTAGGGCTGAGTTCACTGTGCCTGCTGAACAGCTGTTTATTCATTGTACTGATAACAGTGTACTAAATTGTGTGTTCAGTTGCTATCTTGCAAATGCCTATGCAGGCTATTTTGAAATCTGATACATTTACACACATCAGTCTTTGTTCATCAAGTGGCCAGTGCAATCACAATGCCTTGGAGATAACTTGCTACATATAGTCCCATGCAGCTCCCTGCATTGAACAGCTACTTGATTCATAACAAAATTTGAAGCATCTCTGTGGTCAGTTTGGCTTAATACAAGAAAGGATCAATTAAGTTGGTCAAGTCAAGTAATTACAGTTACTGTTTTGAGTTCAAGTGCAGTAGGAGCTTTTTGAGTCGGTGTTTTGTATTGATCAGTGCAAACCTATTCAGTGTTTACTTGTAGAGTTGTAGGTGCAACTAAATGTACTTTGCAATACTTGAACAGTTTAGGTACATCATACAAATTTAGTTTTTTCCACTTGCTGCTAATTACAGTGGCCTTTACATGCTTTCTTGATTTTAGAATATATGCAGTGATATTTGTAGATCTGTCATTAAGCTGTGTCAGTTGCAGTGCTTACATGCCTTAACACACTTGTGATTTTTCAGTTGGGTTTTGAGTTCTTTAATTATTATGCTTTTCTCTTACCTTTGGCTTTTGTTAGGTAAGGAGGTTTTGTGGAAGCAGATAAATGATAAAATTTGGTTCTTTGAGTTCCTGTATTAACAAGTAAGAGAAATTGTGTGAGGTAAAAAACAGCAGTATTGCTGCTCTAGTTAATTTTTGTGAAAACCTCTGACTGAGCTTCTGAGGCTTTCTGTCCCCCTTCCCCTTTGTGCATCTAGACCCTTTTGCAAATAGCAGTTAGAGAATAGATGGGATCTAGAGTGTGGTATGCATGTTATTTTTGTCCACAGTGAAATATCATTGACAAAAGTGATGCATACCTAAACTCTTTCCTGTACCAATCCTTTGCTTTGCTTAATTTGGTGATGGGTGGATGCTAAGTGCTAAAAGGGCAATCCTCGTCATCCCAGACAAGTGGAATTCTCCCGTAACTGTATAAAGCTCCTCCTTGTGCAGACGCAAACCTTTTTTCTGCTTAAGACCATATCCTTGTGAGCATAATGCTATAATGTGTAAGTTGAACCTCACCTCTCTCTGCATTGTGCATAATGTGAACTACCATGCATCTTTTAACCCTTCGAATAGATGTCAATCAAAAAGCAGTCACTAATTGAGAATTTTAATATTCCATACATCAAAATGAACTTTGGGGTGATGACTGTCTTTATATTTGCATGGCTAAAATTCTGATTAAACATGTCTTGTCTGTTGCACATTCTTACTATAAATCAAAATCAAGATGCACTTTACAGGCCTTCTCAGGTAGAAGTTGTGTCCCAGTTAAATAGTAATTGGTCTCTGAAACCTACAGTCCTCAAATTTTGTAACCATCGCAAACCAAGTTGACACTTGCTATAAAACCAATATGTGCGGTACTTTAGTGCTATTGAGACTGGTTAGCAGTTCATGGCAGACCTTTATGGTAGGTTAAACTGGCTTTGCTAATAAAGCCAAGTTGTTAACCTGGGGTTTGGTCATTTGACTTTTCTACAGTGTTCATCATACCAAGTTTAAACAGGTATACTGTACATGTACATCAACTCATGGTTTGTATGGTTAATATTACTGTGATGTCAAGTTTTATAGGGGCTGTTGCATTGAATTGTATAAAAAAGGATACATTCTCACAATTTGGTCCACATCTAGTTTAAAGGGTTGTGCTTTTTGTTACAGGAAATGTTCATACATTAAAAATCATGATTTGTAAAGCTCATGATCCCTTATCCAATATAGGGGACCTCTAATAAATGCCCCCTGTAATTTTTTTGGAAGGGGAAACAGTTGTTCAGTGGTCATTTGTCGAGGGAGAAATTGAAGGTGTTCTGGATTTTTACTAAAAATAACAACAGCAGTTACAGGGAAAGGCAACACTGCAGGGAAGCCTGTGGATAAGTGGTGCCCTGCAATTTATCCTTTAATTACTATATCTAAAAAACTTGTAGCTTTTTTGAAGACTCTAGTATAAAAAGTTATTTTTTAATTAAAATGTACCCTCAAATAAATGCCCCCCTTTTCAAAAATGCAATGCCGCCAGGGCATTTATTAGAGAATATATGGTATGGACTTTATAGTAAGAAGGTTGTCACAGAAATTTTCTGAGTTGTAGCTCATGAAAATTTGTTGGTCCACCTTTCCATCTTTTTAATGGTGCAATATTCTTAACTTTGTTATGAGTAACATTAAGGCGAAGTAAAAACCTCAGGTATTGTAAGAGTTTGGTTGGACTGAATGGTTCACTAATTAATAAGAAAGAAGTTTTTGTTGAAGCAATGAAATCACACAAAGCCCTATATTCACAGTACTGTACTTCACTGTGTTAAGAATTATACTGCAGTAATTTATGATGGCAGTGGAAATTTTGAGGGTAAGAGAAAGATTATATAGAATGAACAATTTTGAAATGTCAGTTGAACCAGGTTACAAAACTGCCCTTTTGATTCCCTGCAGAAGACAATTTTAGAAATTTATGGAATCACATGGGAGTGTATGTATGATTGTATGTGCATATGTTTGTGTGTGTATGTGTGTGCATGTTTGTTTGTTTTCTTTATCAGCCTGTTAACATATCTCAAGAAAGCAATACTTGGTATATGGATCTATTATATAGAGGGGAAGGTCCCTATCATTTATGGTGGAGGTGGGAGGTCATGTGAGATCACCAGAGGTCAAAAGTTAAAAACCTTGTAAACTTTATATTCAAAGACAGGCATGATGGACACTTTTCATACTTACAGTAGTATGTAAATGTGTCATATTAAAAGAAAGAACATTATTCTTTTTTGTAAATGTCAGATGTCATTTGAGGTCATCAGAGGTTATTTTACAGTGCTGATATTGTTACACTGCAGGATGTGTTGTGGACGCATGTATGCATGTGCGCAGTCCAGAACTGCATACATCAACAAACAACAGAGTCAAAGGACTTGAGTCACAGCATAAGACTCGAGTCATTTTCCCTGACTCGAGTCTTCAGTTTGACTCGAGTCTTGCTATGCTTGAGTCAGAGTCAAGTCAAGTCATTTAAGGTGGTGACTCGAGTCAAGTCAAGTCATTTGGGGTCCAGACTCGAGTCAAGTCAAGTCATTTTGGCTGATGACCAAGTCAAGTCAAGTCAAATACGTGACTCTAGTTGACTCAAGTCAGAGTCAGTGGCTTGACTTATTGCAACACTGCAGCACTGCCCGCTCACACCCCCAAATCATACAGAATGAAAAAAAAAAACATCACCAGGACTACTTTTCTGGAATGGAATCATAGAACAGCCATTCTAGTTTTTTGCATGTGATGGTTCACTAATTTCTGAAAGTAATGTACATTTGAAAGGTAATCTAAAGCTAGCTGCAAAGTACACTTTTTTGCTTGACCCGTCCCAACCCAACTCCTGTCATGACCTAGTTAATTATAGTCGCAGCAACTTTAACTCGCATGATAGAAAATGTACACTACACAACTTGCTAGTCAGTGTGAAGAGGGTGCTCTATGGTGTTTGACAACCCTCTTTCTGCTTCCTGAGCAATTGCTGGTACCTGATTGGTCAAATTGCTTCAACCCTATGACTGTCACAGACTGCAGTCGGGAAAAAAGAACATGTTCGTTTTTCCCAACTGAAGGCAACACGACTTAAAAATTCTTTAAACACTGCCAGTCCCAGTAGGAGACCCATGCACTTTACAGGACTATTGAGGACATGATGGTCGAGTTGAGCCGTGCTAAGTCATGTAGTGTGCAGCTGGCTTAAGTCATTTCAGGGGCAAGGTATGTTTTTATGTAGTCAAAAACTATTTTACCAGGTGTACCTCTTACAGAGTTGGGTCACTGCCTATTATGTACTTGAAGCTCTATGAGGGTTCAAAAGGTACATTAAGTCCCTATCATGTTTACCATATTTTACACAGCTGATCATACAACATTTGGAAAAAGTTGAGTATTTTTTGGTTTCCTCTTTTTCCAAATTTAAAACCCCGCATGTGTTTCAACATAAAAGTTAAATGTTAATTTTTTCTTTTCAGGCTTGCCATGTCATGTGATCAGAGTGAAGAAAAGTTTCACTGTAAAAGGTGAGTTATTGGCATTTTTTGTATGATAAAGGCCTCGATGTTTAATATCAATCTTCTGCCTCTTTTACTCTTTGTAATTTGGCCAGCTACATTATGTAAAAACAAAAGCTTTTAGGTGGAGATGGCTCAGCAGATATCACTCACCTTCACTTACCATGGTTTACGTTAATGTTACAGCTTTCTGATCTCAGTCCTATCTACTGTTCCCGCAGAATCCTTTTGCTCAAGTGATTTTTTGGAGATGCAGCCATCTTTTAGCTCATACCAGCATGCTGGTGTGGGCTATTGTGATCATTCAGCATCTCTATCTACATCTTGGAGAACTGCCAAAGAATTTTAGAAGATGGTGTCTGAAATTAGTGTGATTTTTCTTTTTCATCTGACTTCACTCGTGATAGAAATATACTGTCGTTTATGGGGCAAGTAATTCATATTGAAGAGGAAGAAATGAATACAACTGTTTGGCCTCAGATTAAAAGTCAGTGGAATTTATTGCAACACTTGCACTATTGCCCCAAATATGGAGAAACCCAATGTGTCTTAAAAGTCAAATTATTGGGAACCTGTACTTTGATTGATGCAAATTCAAACTATGGCTTTCAAATGTGCCATTGATATGGTTGGATTTGTTCAGATAAGCCATAGAACTGCAGGTAGTATTTCCAAACAGTCATACAGTGGCCTATTTAGGGGGGCATTGGGCCATGGCTTTCTCCCCCTCTCCTCACTGGTTCTTATTTTTCTCTTTCTGTTTTTTTTCTTTAAGTACCTAAAATATATAAAATTTTTTAATGCAAATTTTACTTTAAAGGTAGCATGTAGCACCAGATTGTGTGTAAGGACACCAAAATTTTTCAAGAAGTTAAAAGGGGAGAGGAACACCATAGACCCCTCCGCTGGCCAGCATCCTCAGAGTATGCTGTACTAGGTGCCACCCCCCCCCCCCCCCCTTCCTGAGAGGAGCCCTGGCTATGCCTCTGCAATCACAGTAGTGTACTCATGAGAATCTATCCTTGAGAAATAAGTTTTATACCTTTGCCTGTAAAACACTACAGAGAGTTGAAATTGTAGGATTAGGACCAGAAGTAAGCTTGGAAGAATTCTCACTCCCTGGGGTGAAGAGATTGGGCCTGTAAATTAGGTATGTTCAGTCCATGACCTTTTAGTGTGTACAGATTGTATTTAATTGTTACAAGGACATTAAATACAAGTATGACATGCTGAAAGTATAAGCTGTGAAGTTTATGCTACAAAAGGTACTTTTATTCTCTATTAAAGTAGGGATGGCCGCCACTCACTGTACAAATTTTATTCATACTGTTTTAAAATTCTTTTTTGAAAGGTCATTCACCTTTGACTGATATTGTAGAGCTTCCCATAACAGATGACATGAGTGTACCAGTGTAATGAGAAGCCAATTACACAGAAGCAAGTGTTACTCAGCATTCAAAATGCAAGAAGGGGACAGGCAACTGGCCCTCAGCAGACAAAATCACTCCTAAGAATGCATTGAGTAGGATGGAAAAATATGTACTAGTAAAATCTCTTGCCTCCCCTCCAAAGTAATTGTCAAAAACAAAGGTGGGTGTGGACTCTGGAATGAGTCCTGTAAAATTTTTAAGGGAGTGATTTTTCCAAAACATTTGAGTCCCATGAATTTAAAAAAAAAATAAAATAAAATGGGGCATTATTTTAACTCACATAAATACAAATTTACATAGCCCTGTATTTCATGTCTAGTAATTACCTAGATTCAGATAAGATGTTTTTCTGTCAAAGATGCAAGCATCTTTCCTCACATATCAAACAGATGACAGCTGCTATAAAAGATGAGTACTGTGTACAATTAAACTTTGCACCCCATGTTGGGAGATTTATATCATTCCAGCACTTTCAATTACTGTTGAGCATGTTTAACTATTGACAAAACCAGTCTTTGCAGATATTAAAATTAGCCTACTATGGTATTGTATCCTTCTTGCTGTAGGTAACCGCAAATATCCATTAAACAGCTATGGATTTTGATTAAATCTTTTCATGCCTGACTTTTCCATTAGTCATTGGAAAAGTTGCATTTTTATTTGCATGAACATTGACTATATGGGAGCATTTTGCTGTTAAGATTAAGATATACAGGTACTGTAGTGTAGAAATGTACAATATGATGTAATTATAGGTAATCTGTAGGCTTTACTGTGGGTATTTTGGAAAAGTTGGCTGTTCATTTTCTATGCAGTCTTTAGCATCAGATATTCTTCAACATGTTTAATTTTGGTACTCTATATAGCTATGAAAAATTTACATGTGATATAACTAAACCTTACAATGTTGATGGTAAGTCATTTAAATAATTCATAGCTAGTTAAACTGAAGTAGCATTTCATGATATTGCACGGTAACCTATGGTGTTGTTTGCAATATCATTTGTATCATATCTACACTGGATCAGTATCATCAGCTGGCTGACAAAGAGAACTGAACATAGATTATCAGTACTTGGCAACACAGATACAGCACAACTCCTTGAACAAGCATATTGTGGTGGTAAGATGCAGTTTAAATCATAGATTATTTGCATGGTCTAAGTACTACCTCTCTGTACAGTTATATACAGGCCATGTAAAACCTGTAAACATGCTATAAAAAAGATTTTCACACAGGACAGTACACCATTGTTGACTTTTAAGTTAATGTAGCACACTGTTATCAGATACTGTAAGGTATGTACTTATCAAGAAGAGAACTGTAAATTACAAATCCTGTGGTACAGTAAATAATTTCCTCTTCACAGAGTGTACCTGCCAACTTAAATGCATTCATACATGCAGTACACTTGAATTATTGTCTTGACACCCTTGGCAACAACAAAGTTGCACCACTTGTAGAGTTGGTGACCATGTGTGAGGGCTTCTCCTCCTGATCCACAGTAATGTACTACAATGTAATGCACTCACATTTATAGGGCATATGATTTCTGATTTTTTATTTCTTCAACATTTATTTGAGACACTTTTTCAGACAAAAATTGATACATATAATTAATAAATATAACACAGTATGACAGAACTGAAAATGACTCAGGAAGAACCCAAAAGAAGCTCTATAGAGCTTGTAGTATGAGCCCTCTTTAACCAAACAAAAACTTACGACAAAAAAAGCAATTAACTACACATGGATTACAACAACAGAAAAATAGTACAGTAAGCAGTCACCTCAAACTTGTTTGACAGATGAACTAAATGTTACCGTACATACATCGTCTTATTTCTATTGTATCTGTCATAATGTTTAATCAAAGGGGTTGTTTTGCGTAAATTTTTCAAACTTAAACTACAAAATTGTCACATGATTCAAAAGAGCCATTCATGAATTAGGATATCCAGGTACTCTAATTCAATTTGGGGTGAATGCATTTCCCTTTTCATTATTCTGTTTACAAGTTTTTGATTCCTTGCCGAAGGCAGGCAAGGAATCTATGTGACGGTGATCTGGTGTGTATGTGGGTGTGTGTATGTGTGTTTGTGACACTTAGCTTGTAAATACGATATCTCAAGATAGCAATGACCGACACTTTTCATATTTGGTATGTAGATTTGTCATGTTGAGAGGAAGAACCCT
>WURT03141529.1:0-11213 GCA_009936505.3 Holothuria glaberrima | reverse complement strand
TATATATATATGTCGAATAGATTTAGTCGTGTCACTATTGATTGTAAATTTTCTAACTTCATTCCACTTAGATGTAGTGAAGGCCTACCTCCTACATAAACTCCACATTATCCAAAAAAGGGCCGCACGCTTGTTATGTGGAACTAGTGAGCACACTACCCCTTACCTGGCTAGATTACACTGGTTACCTGTCAATCTGCGCATTAAGTTTAAAGTTGGCACGACACGGCCAAATTAACTTTTGTGTACTGCAACATTGTATACAGTATTGTATAAATATCATTTCACACACAGTTAAAACCTCTGCAATTCGTCATAAATGACATTTGAAGAAAAACGTACAAAAATCCAATTTCGAAAAATGTCGCAACATGTCACCTTACTGTTATGACGCAACTGGAGGCACAAACACTGCGCTTTATAAGGACGCTTATCCAGAAGTGGAACTAATACAAAGCTGAGATAAAGTTATCTTAGCAAAGTCATAAAAAGGCTTACATCAAAATACCTGCGCAACATACGGAGCACAAAGTGTGGACCGAGCTGGGGGCTTCGAAGCATATCATTGGCCAATACGCAGGCGTGCATATACGCGCGCGTTTTAGCTTCCCTACGTGAGCCTCAGTTCTGTTTTGCGCACAAAGAACGCGGCCGGCGCGCTGTATAGAACAGCTATGCACATGTATGGACAGTCCATAACAAGCGCGCCTATACCCAGTGGGATGTTCATTTGACGGTGTTATTGCGAATGCTAAGCAGTCGTCGGGAAGCGCGCGACGCATCACTCACAATCTGGACACTCTTCACACACGCTGCGTATCGTAGCATAGGTGTTTGCAATGATGTACCAGCTAAAGCGCATTTGCATGCACATGATTCGGTGTGTAGAACAATGGGTGAGCTGCCTAGTAGGCCTACAGTAGTGCTGCTTACCGTGCCTTCAATGACGTCACGTCTTGAGACGCGCTCACATACATTTTTTTGCTTTAGGATTTCAGTTGGGCTGAACCTGTCCTGTGTTTGGGAATTCACATGGTCGTATTCCGGTATATATGGACGTAGTTTAGTCAGGAAAACATTCGTTTCATTTCAAGCTGTACCCAAAGCTTACTGAAAAACTTACTATGGCCGTGTTATATGCCCACTTTAAGTTACTTGCATTTGTGTATGTATTTGTGTATCAATGTGTCACTGGCTCATCACCATCTTATCTCATCTCTGACGTTGTACTGCATAGTACTTATAACACTCATTATCGATCCCTTAGGTCCTTTTCTGATCGTACTAGGCTTCATGTTCCGAAAGCAAATAGAAGTAGTAGTGGTTCTGCCTTTAGCGTAGCAGGCCCACGTCTCTGGAATTCCCTCCCACGATTTATCAGAGCAGCCCCCTCACTGGTAGTGTTTAAGAAGCGTTTAAAAACCTATTTGTTTGCTCAAAATGGTTTCCTTCTCTCTTTTAATTATTTTTTTTTCTGTAATTCAGTGTATTTCGCTTAGATCTGTAAATAAGCGCATTATAAATGTTATATGTATGTATGTATTAGCGCATTGCGGAATAGACTACAATACCTTCCAGATCGAAGGGACCTCTTGTAGCTAGGAAACAAAACGCAGAAACAGTGCATAGCAAGCACAGAAAAATGTATTTTGTTTTTCAATAACACCCAATCGTCGGGTGTGCCCCTCCCCTTTGGAAAATTTTTGGATATTTGAGGGTCCTTAGATGCAATTTGGTGCATCATTTTGGACAAATTTTTAGGTAAATTACTGCAAATATTTGACATTTTTTAGCCCTTTGGAAAATTTTTGGATATTTGAGGGTCCTTAGATGTAATTTGGTGCATTATTTTGAAAAAAAAATTAAGGCAAGATTACTGCAAATGTTTGACGTTTGACGTTGTTCGACACTGGTTTCATCCTTGTCTCTCTTCATTTGAATAAACCATATGAGGGCCCTGTGCCCTTTGGGGCTGATGTCTAGGGCCCTGTACAGGAGAAAGTTACTGTCATTAATGTTTCAATGTTTTACTAAGTGGGTAGATTCATTTGAGGTTGGTTTCATCCTTGTCTCTCTTCATTTGAATAAACCATATGAAGGTTCTGGGCCCTTTGGGGCTACTGTCTAGGGCCCTGTACAGGAGACAGCTACTGCCATTAATGTTTCAGTGTTTTACTAAGTGGGCAGATTCATTTGAGGTTGGTTTCATCCTTGTCTCTCTTCATATGAATAAACCATATGAGGGCCCTGGGCCCTTTGGGGCTGCTGTCTAGGGCCCTGTACAGGAGAAAGTTGCTGTCATTAATATTTCAGTGTTTTACTAAGTGGGCAGAGTCATTTGAGGTTGGTTTCATCCTTGTCTCTCTTCATTTGAATAAACCATATGAGGGCCCTGTGCCCTTTGGGGCTGCTGTCTAGGGCCCTGTACACGAGAAAGTTGCTGTCTTTAATATTTTAGTGTTTTACTAAGTGGGCAGATTCATTTGAGGTTGGTTTCATCTTTGTCTCTCTTCATGTGAATAAACCATATGAGAGCCCTGTGCCCTTTGGGGCTGCTGTCTAGGGCCCTGTACAGGAGAAAGATGCTGTCATCGGTGTTTCAGCGTTCTGCCGTGCATTGGATATCATTCTATGTAGTTTCCATCCTTGTATCCCTCCATGTGATTTTAAGCATTGTGGGGCCCTCTATTTTGGGCCCCACAGGCCAGTCGTACAGGATGGAGCACGGCAGCAACACATATCCTTTAATTTCATACACCCGCTAACATCATCAGATCATCAAACCTTTTGTTTCTTTTAATGTGATTAACTCGTCCGGGCTGACGGTCTAACTCCATCTCATGACCATTATCAAAGTAATGATAAAGGAAATTATTCTGAACTCAACAGTTTTCTCAAAAGGTACATCTCCAACCTCTGTGGGGCCCTCGCATCAGAATAGGACAGTTGTCTAATCAAGTCTGTCACATGATGTGAAAGATTGAAAGTACGTATTTTGCCGTTTTACATTTTCTAAACATTTTTACCGCGCGCTTCGCGCGCACTTATTTTAGAAGGTGAATATCAATGCATTTACGACAGACAAGCGTTCTGAAATGCACTTGTAAGTCCTCCACCCTTTTTGCTATACCTATCAGGGAGGTGATATATCCACTCTCCCTTTCGCTCATTCCCCATTGCTGGAATATGTCCGTCAGGGTTTTGGTTCACAATTAATAAAATACGATCGTTGTAAAAGTGCTTGGTGTCATACTTTATAGTGTCATTTGGATGTCTCGTAATAAGCATCATGTTGGTGCCCCCTTTTTAGTTGCGGTGCCTGCTACGCAGGCACCAGCAACTAATGTCACCGACACAAAACTACGAATGTTGGCTTCTGCCAAGATATCTTCTTAGACGGTTGGTTTTATCGAAAAACGGGGAAGTCTAACTTGAAGAGATGGTTGGTTTGTTCTAGATGTGGACAATTTGATGACCTCATGACCTTCTAAGGGAGTATTATGGGGACATTTCTTTATTTCTGACGTTGCTGTGCCAAATGTGGATTTTTTCAAATAGCGCCATCGTTTTCTTATTGAATTGTTTTGCATTTTCCAAAAAAGAAAAAAAATAAAGAAAAAAATGAACACTACATACCTAGCCCTGTGCAAAACAAGCCAAAAAACAGAGTCGTTACAATTTACCCAACCTGTACTCTGCACCATAACTAATGTCACGGCACCGCAACTACTTTAGACATGTGTCTTGTTGTGTATACTTAATCCAAAGCTTCCAGGAGGCCCTATGCCGGTCTCTGCCACCCGTGGATACTTATTCATAATGTACAATGAAGCAAAGGAAAAATCAAAAATGTGTCTGTGGACTCCACGCAGGTATTTTTGCTGAAAATTGTCCCGGATAGAAGGCAGTAAAGTAGCCAGGGGGGTGAGGGCTTGAGGAGGTTTGTTGACAACATACCCTTCTCTTAGACAACATACTCTCCTATTTCACCTAACCAAAATTAGAATTCACTGATAATGGACATTTTCCATACTTACGAACAGTTAAAAAAATTTCCCATAAATAGCACCATTTTGCATCTAAGCCACCTTAAATTAACAAAAATTTCTTACAGGGGAGGGATCACCCCTCCCCCAGGCCCGTAGCCAGGATTGTGTCATGGGGAGGGTTTTGTTTGAGTGTGACATGGGTAGGGATCTAATCCTCCTCCCCTTTGGAGAAAAAACGGCTTTTTAGGTCTCCAGACGCGAAATGGTGTGCCTCAAACGTAATAAAGATTATAGTGATCTTGTGTTTTTTGCCATTATTTTTTTCAAGCTTGGGCCATGGGGGTTTCAACCCCCTAAACCACCCCTTCGCTACGCACCTGGCTCCCCTTAAACTCTCCCCAGGACGACTATAAAATCGCAGTAACGTATAAAAAGGCACAATTTTTGCAGACTTGGGGACTGAATGAGGTCGCATCACGACGTCATGTGTGATGCCACCCAATTACCAACTTCTGGCGGCGCCACTGGATCGAACAAACAGGTAGTCCGGGCCCCGGGCTCTGGGGAGCACGTCGAGTCACTTGCCCCCCTCTGCAAACAACTCTTGTGACGCTACTGCCGGCACATGAAACTTTATCGTGTCTTGGTCATTGATTATATGTTCACCAACACGAAGAATATACATGGGCTAAATATGCACACCTGTGACATTAGAGGAGAACTGTTCTTTGTTTTTTAACTTTTATTTGAAGAAAAGTTGTATTGTTATTAAGCTACCTGGCACATCGATTATTTAATAATTTAAAGAGGGTAAACAAAAGAAACCCCACCGTGAAAGCAGGGATCACCTGTCGATTACTTTTGCATAGATAATGAGTGATTTAATACATCGTTTAACTTTGAAGAGGTATATCTTTATATAGAGTTGGGAAAGATCCTTTGCTGACTTAACGGATCTTTCATCAAAGGATTTCATCTCATAGCTCTTGAGTTAAAATAACACTTTTTCTTACATGTCCCAAATTCACAGAGACCAAATAGTCCAGAAAAAAATAATATTTTTGGCCTAACCTAGAACTAATTGCTAAAACAGGTTTTTCTTCACAATGCATTTCTTTGAAGTGCATATAATAGCGTACTAAAAGTCCGAGCAAATCCGAGTTGGGGAAATGTCTAATTTGCATAAACTCAAAATGGCCGCCATTTGATAGCATTTCCATATCTCGAGATCTGAGAATTGTAGAATAATTATTTTGGCGTCTATGGCCATGTTTTCGAGGTCTAGGAACACAATTATGGCAATGACGCTAACGTGTTTGTTCAGACCCAATTTGCATATATCAAAATGGCAGCTATTTTGGTAGAATTTTGCTCATATCACGAAATGAAAGGCTCGTGTATGAGTGACGTTGGTACGGTATCCAGTTTTCAATGCATTCTACAGCCTTAAGGTGAAGGTACATAATAAAATGGAATATTTGATTCAGGCGTATGTTTCATAAATGGTCCAAGATGGCTGCCATTTCGATGAACTTTTGCCCATTTTTTTTTAAAGTCTGAGGTAAAAAGAAACTCTGTTACTATCTGTATAACTATTTTAGGGTCAAAAGAACGCTAGCATTACAATATGTGCAACAAGCAGCATCTATTTTGGCCGAAAATTTAAATTTGCATAAATCCAGAACGGCTCCCATGTTCATTTGACCAACTCTGGAACTAAAATGAGCCCTAAAACATAGAAAATATTGATATAATTATATTGTAAGTCCTAGGCTCAGTTTCATAATGCTTTAAGATCGATCATAAGTTTGATTTCAATAGGACGATTAGGGTCGATCGTAACTCTTTATGAAACATGGGCTCTGTTGTGCGTAGACACATACCATAACGGATTTGATAAGATTCGGTAGTTAGCTCTACGTATTTTTTGACCTTTGAACCAGTATGCAAAACTTTTCTATATCCATCCTTAAGCATTGGAAATTAGGAATTTTCTCCTCCTCCATGATGTGATGTTACGTATACAACCTCTTTCCACTCAGTTTATCTCTTAGGACAATGACTTGTTGAGGACATCAGCATATTATTGTAACAAAGTAGGCCCGACGCCTTTGTGCATGTTTAGTGTTGTAGCATGGCTTCCTTAAAATTTTGGGACATTGTGTGGTATGTAGTGTGTCATTTAGGGAACAGGCGATATGTTTTCTTGTGGTTCTTTGGACAGCAGAAAATTTATTACTTCAACTAGAAACAAAATCATCCATGTGTCTGACAAGGTAGTAAATCTTAGTACTTCTCTTCTATGAGACATGTGAAAGTTACAAGTAGATAGTCATCTTCAATGTATCTTTAAACTTACAGTACAGACGAAAAAAACAAAAAATAAAAGGTAGTAAATAATACAGAAAAAGTGCTGTGAACTGGCTTAAAAGCTGACAGTGTTTTTCTGTATTCCTTTAATTGTTCTGCAGTTTTATTTTGTAATTGTGCAATATTTTACGAAAAGTGATAACAAACTACCGAGAGCAACTAGTGATTCCCTTTTCTCTAGAATAATAATGTCGATACCTATCATCTTGTCAAAGGAAAAAGCACGGTCGTAACACAAACATCTTCAACCGTGTGGCATTGTTTTGCCTGGCCGTCGAGATATTGCTGGAATTGTACTAGGTATCGATCGATGTCTCTGTTTATACTCCATTAGAGACCATTTCGGTTTCAAACAGGATTTTAGGTCATATACCTTTTTAAAACTTTTGAAACCTGAGAAGTAACATGTTTTTCTTGGATGAAATGGTATAATCATACTTGAAGTACTTTCGTGTTCATCCACCATTACTTTCTTAGGAATCATAACTTGAGCGTTTTTAATAGGTTTTATCTTCCGAAGTAGTTTCATGATTCGTACTTGTTCTGTCAAATTGCTGTAAAACGACGTTTCCTTTTTGAGAATTGCTGGGAACTCCATCTCATAGGATGACAGAGTAAGGGGATTCTGCCCTGAGAACCTCACTCAGCGATTTCTCCATCAGTAATTTTCCCTTGATGACATCATTGTTGATTTTAAATCCAGATAAAGCATCCTTATTTGCGCTTATTTCCTTGATTGATTGTGTTATTCAACCCTGACAAATAAATGTGGACACCACAGTAAAATGTCTACGTGTCTCATCCACTAGGAAAGCTAAACAAAATGACTATTATTTAAAGATATGCAAATTAGGCTTGAGCTATTATTTCATGTACGGTGTCTGATACCATTACGACTGTGCTTCTCCACCCGAAAGCTGGAGAAAGTCAAAAAATACTTTCTCCGAACATCAAATGTTGAAACAGACAAACGATCAACGTAGCGGCCAGTTTGGATTTATGCAAATTAGGCAAGAACTAAACATCACATGTTGGTGTCACTGTTAACTTGTGTTCTTCGACTATGAAAACATGAATGTGAACACCCATATTCCAAGATATCATGAACAAAAGCATATCATTATGTCGGCCAATTTGAATATATACAGATTAGGTCTGAAAAAACGTCACACGTTGGTGTTTTTGCTATAATTTTATTCCTAGACCTGAAAACATGGTTATAGACACCAAATTAATCCTTCTACGAGTCTCAGATCTCAAGATATGAACAAATATCCATCACAATGGGGTCCATTTTGAATTTATGCAAATTAGGCATGAGAAAAATGTCGCATGTTAGTGTAACTGCTACAATTGTGTTCCTTTACCTTGAAAAAAGTCAGATCTCTACTGGCAGATGTGGACAAAAATCTATCTAAATGGCGGCCATTTTGAATTAATGCAAATACAACATTTCTGCAACTTGGACGGATTTGTTCGGACTTTAAGTATGTGATATTATGGGTACTTCGTAGAAATGCATTGTGAAGAAAATCCTTTGTTAGCCATTGGTTCTAGGTCAAATCTAAATTTTCCTGTACTAAAAGCGCTTTGATAGAATTGCAACCGGCTTAATTATTTGTAAAACAAATAAACGCTTACAGGAAAATTATGGAACAGCTAATAATATTACGGGGTAAAGGAAAGGGAGTGACTGTCTTTAATAAATTGGTAGCATCATTCCTCCAAATGAGCCCCCAAAATTGATGACTGACCCGCACTGTTTTCTTTGGAGAAGTTTTCCTGCACTTGGACTCAAGGGCGTGACTGGGGGGGGCGGATGAAATGATGACTGATCGCCGTCCTGGGGAGGGGTCCTTTGGAAAATTTTTGGAATTTGAGAAGTGTCCAGATCGCAAATGGTGCAATATTTGAGTGGATTTCTGCCCTAATGAAGAGCCCGGCCGGCGCCACGGACGTTATGCACGGAATCAGTCTACATGCTGATCTTCGAGATGAAAGTAGGGTAGTGGCGCTCGAAGGTTACAATGAGGGCTTGTGAATTAGGAAGTCCTGTCGCAATTAAAGCAGACAAATATGATATTCTGGCAGCAAGGAACTGGCAAAATTATTCTGGTGAGGCTGGTTCTGTCAAAATTTACATCCGCTTAGAATTGGCTTGTCAGATTTTTTGTGCGACATTTGTCGCCGTTTATGCGAAATTGTCGCACAAATTGGGGCTGGCTGAAACACTGGTGGCGTAATGCTCGCAGCGTCTTTAATTTGTCAAAAGGGCTTATATTTGTATATGATATATATGAATCAGACATGTTTTGCGCAAGGGAGCTCTTTACGCTATACGCATGGGGTCAAGGGACCTGCGTTGAATCCATACCTTGTTTGCCTTCCCGGTCTTTACCTCCCTCTCCCCACCCCTTCATGGTCTTCAGGGGCGCTACCACTGCCCCATCTCTCTCTCTCTTTCCTCTCTTCCTCCCTTTTTTCTCTTTTTTTCCCTTTTTCTCTTTTTTTCTTTTTCTTTTTTCCTCTCATTTTTTTTGGGGGGGGGGCTATCGCCCCAATCGCCTACTGGCTACGCCACTGATTGGACTAAGTTATGACATTATGTACGAGATGCCACTTGAGCGGTATGATATTAAAATTGCTGAATCCATTTGTATCATGTTTGTGTCTGCAGTGTATTTACAAACATGTTGGCTTATTTTTCAAACTGAATTTAGAGCTATTCCAATCTAGAGGTATGTCAGCTATTTATGGGAAGCATTGTATGCGTAAAGAATGTCGGATTATGTAGTTATTCCTTTTGTTTCCTTCTTCTATAGCTGTTGGGTTAATGTCATATCTTTTATGTTTCTTTCATGTTACCAACTGAGTTTTCAAAAAGTACTACAAAATTCCTTGCTTTTTATCATCAACTTGGCATACTTACATCGACAGTGAGTGTGAGTGTAACTCTGACTCCATCGTGTACACAGTAGATAAGTTTACTTGTAATGACATTTTATAGACACTCAGATTGATGACATTTCACTGGGTGCACCCCGACGTTACATATTTACTCGGGGTTGTTAAATCTGTTTACATTTACTTGGGTACGACGGTATGTTTGAAGTATAATGCCTAATGTTATGTTTTGACATTCCTTTTTAAAGCAGAAATGTTCCACGTTTTCGAAAATGCTTTGCTGATATGTCATCTAAAGAGGGAGGTGTCCAATACTTCCTGATCTAAGTAACCAATACTTCCTGATCTAAGTAACATAGCTTAAAGAAAAGGTATACCAGTAGGTAGCCAGACAAGGTAATGAATGGGGTGAGATAGCTCCCTAGGCATAAATACTTTTAGAAGGGCAAGATGCAGTAGGACATATTACGTCAATTGTAATTTTAATTTTCAATGAGCCAAAGAATTTCTACTAGATGGGGCAACCACTTGCCCCCGTGACTACGGGCCCGAGTGAAGCTTTCTTCAGAAAGTAATAGTTTCCTTGCCAATTATTGAATCACATACTTTTTTTTAAATCACCGATGAAACAATCCCTTTACTTAGCTGAGTGACCATAATTTATCTATGGCTGCAATTCTGATAGACCCTTTAAAATTTGAAACACCATTCTTGAACTGAAGCCACGTATTATTCTTTAAAATATTCCTATATTTTCCCCTCAGGAAATCGAAGTTCCCATCTTAGTTATCTGGGTTGACTGATCCAAAGCTACCTCCTAAGATGAACTTGAACTTTCAGTCACTAACACCGTAAGATATTACACTAAGTTACTTTTCTACCTTTGTGTCAATTATACTCTACTGACAGCGGTAACATGAAAAAAGTTTCTCATGAGGGAGAGGTAGGTCTATATCTTGTCGTGTCTCGTCAGGTTTAAAGGCGTTAGAATGTCCCTTCTATCGCTGGGTAGGTCCAATAGAGTTGCCCTAAATCTTCAGGGAGCCCCAGAAGGCAACGTCTTAGTGAGGCAATAGGGAAAGAATTTGCCAACTCTCTCGTGGGTAACGAAATTGTGTACTTTTTTAGATCGAAGTTGAAATGGAACGTAGTGCTCGCTCAACAAGCCATAAGAGTCACCTTATTTGAATACGAAATCAGAATGATTGCCAATGGCTTCCGGAAGGAAGGGAGTGAGGATGTACGGTAGCATTTATTTTGTCAGGAAAATTAGATCTTATCCTTGTGCAGAGCCTGTGTAAAATTTTTGTGATGGAAATTATCTTCGAATGCGTTACTTTAGTGGAACTATTCACACACCTTGTATGAAGATAGTGAGGACAACCATTCAAAGAACCATGTTAGGAAAACTTTTTCTTCAAAACTGCCCATCTTCACTAGTTTATTCCGGTGACTTCCAAATCAACAGGCCATTGCTGCTTATCACATAGAGGTAAAATATAATACTTGAAGTTCACCACCTAGTATAACTTTAGGACATTTGACGAAAACTTCTTCGCTCTAAAGACTGAAAAAAAAACTGTTCTTAGATTTGATCACACTTCTCCTAGGTGAGCCCCCTCCACCAAAAAAGAAAAGTATCACTAAGTGATTGGGAATGGGGGATCATGAAGCAATTCCATATCAAAAGTAAAATATTTGTAGAGATGTATATCATTTGAATCATTGCTTATCACACAAAGTTACATTTTTCCGCTTGCTCCCTCATTCTTTACTAATACGCATTAGCATATTAACAAAGAATTACCTTTCCCCCAAAATGCTCATCAGTCAGTTCCTGATTTGGCATGAGGTTATGGTCTTCTTCAACCAGCTGTAACGTTTTAGCCTCTGTCGAGTCTGGGGTACGTCTGTCACAAGAACTGGGGGTGGGGGCTGGTAAACCTTCGG
>WURT03141518.1:0-11213 GCA_009936505.3 Holothuria glaberrima | reverse complement strand
TCCAGTTGTGGCTCACTGGCTTGTTTTCCCTACTCCATTGCTTATGCTGAGCACCAAGCACAATAGCAGTAGGTTCCGTTTTGGTCTTGGTTGAGGGTATACATGTAGGTGTGAGGTCCTGAAAGGGTTAATAGAGCATACTGGCATGTTCATCAGTTAACACTGGGTTGTTACTGATATCACCTCTACTGGGGTGGTTAGTGTCAACATAATGTATGGAAAAGTATCACAGGTTGGATTCTACTGCTAGTTTTATATGTTTAGAGTAGCCAATTGTGTGCGTTTTATTGTGTATGTACATGTGTGAGTGTGAGTAAGCACACTTGCATTCAGAAAGTCAATGGAAAAGACAAGTGACAGTCTTTTTCCAGGTTAGGGTAAAGGAAGCAAGTACAATGTAAATTATTTTGTACTTAAGTCCTCACTTTGTGTGAGAAATGTTATATGGTTTACATGTGTGTCACCAAAACATGAGGTTTCAAACAGAGAATCATTACATGTAAATCTCAGAATAGAATATTGGTCTTTTCACCTGCATGTTACCCTAATTAGGTGGGTTCTATTCAGTGTACTAATAGAATTATTTGGCCCACTAGTCTGTGGATATTTGCATTTCATGCATGCTTGGTTTATCTTCCTCCTTACACCCTGTAATGGCCAGAGTGGTATACCAGAGTGTGCTGACCATCTCAAAAGTACTGCTGTGTTGCATAGTGTCAATAGAGGATTGCCACTAGTCACATTAGAAATTTTATGTAATTTATCCAGTACCTCTCAAGGTTGGTATGTGGTTGTCATTTCCCAAATGTTTGTGTGTGTGGTTTTTGTTTCCGTGTGAGCCGGAAAAGGCCTGCTCCTTTGGAATATGAAGAATTGAAATCTAAAGCGATTATGCAAGATTTGCAAGGGGATAATGAAGACTCCAGCCAAAATTTACAGCAAAATCATAGAGTAGCAGTAGTATGGCTCAGAGAGATAAACAAATTTGGTTAATTTGGGGAAGAGGCAGTCGCTGAGGTCCAGACTAGAAAACCCTGGGCTGGCCTAGCTCAACCTGGCTAAATAAGAAAAAAGGACACTGCCACCAGCTGCACTGTTCCCCAATATAAAATGAGATTTCATGGTCTCTCTCAAGCTTTGTATTCTTGTGATCAAATATAGCCTTTTTGTATCTCTTCATTTTCAGGGGGTGGATGTTACAGCTAAAAACAAAAGGGGTGACACCGCCAGGGCGTTGGCACTGTTGAATGGTCATATGAAAGTGGTGGCTCTTATTGACAACCAGACTATGGCACCTTCCAGCCTTCGATCTGACCCAGGTAGGGCATATAGCCTAACCTTACATCTCCTTTCTTACAGCGTGAGAAGTACCTCTGCTGATTTGTCCTGGTCAATATGGTCATTGTTAGACTAACCATCACTGCTAAAGTTAGTGGTCATCTTTTGGCATATTGAATTTTTGGTACAGAAGGAAGGGTAATCTTATGGTAAAACAACTTAAAGAAAATTTACCCGTAAGGCACTAATGGTAGTTCTTGGCTACATTACAGCAGGAGTGGGGGTATCCTCAGTTATTTTACATAAGGATATCTTCAATTACCTTACAGTAAATTCAGTTTTGATATGTTTAGCAGGAACTTTAATCTAGTATTTAAGAGAACATTTCATTCACCTCCCATCAATAGTGGCTCTAAGAAAATTTGTTTGGGGGGGGGGGGGGAGGTAAAACCAGATCCATATTCAAGGAGTCTTGGAAGACCCCTCCCCCCTCCCACCTCAATATAAATGGTCCACTCCATATGGTACAGTAGGGGTATGTTGCATTTTAACCAGGTAACATGTTATCATTATTTTTTTTTTTTGAGATTGAGGACAATGCTTCCAAAGTTTTTGGTGCCCTCCCCCTACCTGTGCTCCTATGGTAAGCTGCCAGTGACTCCCTTGTAAGGTCTCAAGGTATTACATAATGAAATATTTAAATCTTTTACCAATAGTGAACTCAGTGTATAGTTGTGGCTTCACAGTGATGATCAGTCTTTTTTTTTTTTTTTTCTCAAAATATTTACATCTTATTTTACTTTACAAAAATCTTACTTATTTCTACTATGAATGCATTCTTTACATTAAAATTTCGTAAACTTTACATCCTTTTAGAAAAGTGGAGGAACCCTACTTAATCAAGGGTTGAATAATAGGTTCAAGTATTAAGACTAATAATAACTAGTTTTGTAAAGCGCAGACTCCTTCAAACAGGGCATCTTCAGTGTAAAGGCAGAACATCACAATTTGCTCACTTAAAAGTTCACTTTCAGTTTTCTTCCATTTTCAATATCTGGAGAACGCAACATGGGTTTCATGTGAATGCTTTAAGTCTCTTTAATGTACTAAAAATAAATTTGGGTTTGGACAGTTCCTTTACATAAGAGCAAGAATAATTTGCTAGTCCTAAGTGGATGTGTAAAATTAGCTTTGAAATTAACCAGATGTAACATTGATGGAGTTGGTTTCGATTTCAATTAAAATAAAATACTATATTTATAAGAAGGAGTAATAAAATACAGTTCTAGAACAATAAGACATTAGAAGAGAATTATTTAGAAAATGGTAGTAGATACGAAAAATATATAATTTAAATCTTTAACAAGTCATCTAAAATTTCTGATTGGATAAAAATTGCAGCTTTATATACATAAGAATTCCTTAGCAACTGTATTCTGTACATTGGCAATATATTGGAATTTCTAAGCTTTCTTGCTAATTGGAATAATTATTCATAAAATAAGTCACTTTATTATTCCACCTACTCAAAACACCTTGGTTTACAATTGATGGAAATCGTTGACTCCTACAAAATTTAAAACTTGTTAGAAGTACAAAGTTGTTTGACAACTTCTTGTAATAGTCCCCAATTAAGTATCATAACTTTGTCAGATTGTGAATAGGCTTTCTTCTTAATTTGGTTTCATTTTTGTATGGTAATGATTAAGCCTACAATGGCACTATACAACAATTAAACTTTGTATAGTTTTAAGTAGGATTTTGAGGCAAGTGCTGTTTAACTTATTGTCTAATTGTTGGTCTTTTAAAAGGTTCGCAAGATATGACCGAACATAACCTGTAGGACATAGACCTTGTACAAGTAGTATAGCTTTGATTTGAGTGAATTATTGTCCTAAAGTAGTAGTGACCACTCAGAAGTCATCAAAATGCACATCAATGGATTACAAAGTTCACAGGAGAGATGAAATTCTGAAGTGACCAAGTGATAGTAGACAATAGAATAGATGTCGGTTTCTAAATTAGTTTGATTTCAAAAGATCAATGATAAAACGATCTGTTAATTCAGTTTTTACGTGTATGGATGACACCAGTCTATTTTGAAATAAGGAAATGATGCTATTATCATGTAAAATGCTTTCCACATTGTTTTAGCAATAATCAGAGTTTTCTGAAATTTCTAAGGTTTTGAAACAGGCTGAGAGCTTTTCAATTGCATTCATCAAATCCAAAAGGAAGAATGTATATTAAGTAAATAAGAAGTAGATGGCACACATAACAAGATTTTTTGTCATGACAGAATAATCACATTATGCAACAGCATGTAAACTGATTTTATTACAGTTACATTTTAAAACCAATGCTTCAGTATGTATGCTTTTGAATCAAGATTTTTCAGGGTACGGTATTACTGTGTCTAGTTTTGACTTCAGCAGTGCTAGCACTACTGAACCATCTGTGTGGGAAATATAGGGAGGTTTCTTGCGTGCAAAAGTCAACTATTACGCAACTGTGCTTTGGAGGACAAACATACATGCGGACATTAGGTCATGCACCAAAGCAATTTGGTGCGTAGTGCGTTGTCCTCAAGAACAACTAGCGCGTCTAATGAATGGTCGGGCCTATTCGCACGGTGGAAAATCACAACGCATACCAGACAGGATACCTGCTCAAAGGTACGAAGGAACGTGCTTACGTACGTACGTACGTGCTTGTGTATGATGAGTATTAGATGCATAGCATGCAGTACAGTATGTGACTTTAGTTAGCAATTAGTGCAGTGCTAGTGTGAGCTGGGGACCGGGACTGCGCGTGACGTAATGAAGAGTGCTGGAACTTGGAAGTAGGGCTGGGCTGCGCCTAGTGCTAGTGCGCAGTGCCAAGTCTGCAAATATGCATTCCGGACAAGATTCCTAACCTGTCATCAGAATGGAGGTCGATTCTGAGTTTGATGACTATGATGACCTTGAAAAGGCACTTTGATTTTTCACCGTGCGAGTAAGAGATCAAAACTGCTTGTTCGCACAGTGATTTTCCGCCATGCGAATAGCCACAATGCTTCTGAATTTGACCTTTTGACCTTTGGTGAAAGCCCCCTATACCTTAATTGTAAGTTTTGTTTGCACAACATATTAACATTACAGGTCAGGTTGTTTACTTAAGTTGTTTATTTCATTTAACATCAACATTTATTGATTTTAAATTTAGCAAGTTTCAGTCACTATAATTTTTGGTCTTTGCAAATACTCATGTAAGTGGTGTTGCATATATCCATTTGGCTCCCTCAATCCCTCGTACTAAAAACTTTAATTGGCTACCCACAAACCTAATTTTGGTATTAGTTAGCTTAAACAGATCTTTCTCACACATTGTTATTTCAGATCTTGATTTAAGTTCCTCTGATGAAAGTTTCCAACCCCCAAATCGTCCGTATCGTAAGAGCTCAAGTTCGAAGGCCAAGGGACCGAGCATACAAGATGGACCAGCATTGTATGCAAAGCTATTGTCAGAGAAACAGAATCTAAAACACAGCACAGGTAAGTGTCATAGTTTGGACTGGATATAATAGACTCATTCAGTGTTTACAAACAAATGCCGTCACAGCTGGGCGTCAAAAGAGTTGGTGAGGCGTGCTTACACTGTCGTCACAATGAAAGGTAGATTCCAACTCGCCTACTTTCTGCGTGCAATCGCTCAAGCGTTTACACACACAACACCTAATGTACACGCATGTGTTCTTGCGCATGCTCTATGCCAACCAATGCCAACCAGTGACGTAAGCGTGAATACCCTAATAGGGTGTCTTAACCGTTCTGTGAAATAACATGCTTGTGAAAAAAATTACCATTTGTTGAAAACTTCTGGCTTAGCTGTTAGAGTTAATTCTTAGAGAAAACAGTTGCAGTTGTAAGTAGTATATACCTGTAGCCAATGACAGAAATCCCCTATATTTTTGTTTCTTTGAGTTTCTAGAAGTCGGAGCTGGGTGTGAACAGGCTTTCCTTTTTTGGCAGGAGGGAGAGGGGGAGGGGTGCTGGCATCCCTAAGCCAAACATAGCTGCATCACTGCCTGTAACAAGTGCACAAACCATAGAGTTGTTTGTATTATTAAGGATCATCAGGAAGTTGTGATTATGAACAAACACATGGCTTGATACTCTTTCAGTAGTGCTTGTATGGACCAACAAAGACAGGAATCATATGAAAGCCAGACTTTACAGAATCTTGAAGAAGCCTTGCCCGAATCAGTTTTAATCTGTAATGTGTATCGTTAGAACCAACATAATTCTTTCCTGCATGTATTTGAAATACAATGCTGTGGCATCACAATCCTTTCAAACAAAGAGAAAGATCTAACAATGTTTTAGAGAGAGGCTCTTAAAACTGAAAGAACAGAGTACTTTGCTTTCTGTAAACATCCCAGTTTTATGGTTGGTCATTGAAAAAGGTACAGACACATGAGGCACATTGTATGATCAATTATATGTTTCTAATTATCTATAAATATACATACACAAAACAGAATATTAAAGCACTTGAGCAACAACTGTGCAGTATTGAAATCTAAGTGTAGACATAGATAGCCAGCTACAGAATGATATGTACAAAATCTGTGAACGTTCCACAAGCAAGCTATAGACATATCTATCTGATATTGTTTGAGAATTTATTCTGATTTTCTGTGATCTGTTGAAATTATTCAACCTTTACAACTGATCCTTAGTTGAAATCAGTTTATAGTTTATCTTTTAAGTGTAAAAAAGACAAAAATAGAAAAATTTTCAACCAGAAGTTGTTTAAAATCTTTTATCTTTACTTGAAAAGGTTGAAAGAACTATTAAACTTTATTCTAGATAGGATACCTTTAGAGGTGTTTCACGTAAGTCGCTGTAGCATGTTGTAGCGTGTCTCTCTAATGGTTGGGTATTTTTTGTCAGGCTCACAGTGTGTTTCAATAGTATCTTAAGTGTAGACATGCTCATGTACCACAAACACTTTTATTTTGCATTTGCTGTGCCTGGCAAAAAGGCAATCACAAATGGGCATACTTCAGATGAAACTCCTCTTTATACATATTGTAAGACTTTTCACAGAAGGGTGGAATGCGTTTGCCCTGAAAAGAAGTTTCAGTCCGCAAAGAATGACACTTTTTTTGGTCTAAAATGGGACTTTGTTTTGCTGTAAGGGGAAGGGGCATCTGTCCCCAGACTCCTTCCTGTTATGCCTGTGGGTTTACGTTGAGAACTACATAGTACAGCAATATATTACTTACTTGAAGATTTTGGTCATGTGCACACTCCATATTAATAGAGATTGTTTATATTTCAGCAATATGAACAAGTTTACATTTAACGATGCTATTATACCCGAGTGGTATTGTACATGTTTCATATCATGGAATTATATTAATGAAAAGAAGGAAATGAAAAGAAGATAATGAAATATCTAATTCAAATCAAGTAAATTTTAATTTGGATAATTCCTAAATTTATTTTCTGTTTTCTGTTCTCTTTTGTGATCCTCAGAAGACAAATCAACTGTAAGTGGAGGACAAGAACCCGATAAAGAAGAAACTAATCCATTCTGTGTTAGTGATGCAATCACAATAAGAAGCAGTGGGGGGTCCAGCTGTAGCAGTAGTGGGGGAGGGGGTCTGGCTGCTGCCCTGGGGTTGAGTAGGGAGGGTAGCATATCCAGTAACGATGGAGAGGCTGATAGTCCGATAGGTGACATAAATCAGAGGTTTTCCAGCCCAAATTCATCATATTCTGCTGCATTTTCTGACTTTGTGTCTCATTTGAGTGGGGGTAAGCACCAAACTCAAAAACAGAGGGATGGTCAGTACCCAAAAGGGGGTGCAAGGGACAGCCCATTTGACCCTGCAGGTCAAAGGATAGGAAATAATATTGAATCCAAAAACGTGACCTTTGATTTGAAGCCCCCTTCCATGTTGCCTGCAGATACTAATGACTTTCCAATCCTACCAAAAAATGGGTCTTCCATACTGCACCCAGGGGAACATTTACAACCCCCTTTACCCCCTCCTTCTAATATTGGTTATGTACCATCAATTCTACCTCTGTCAAATGAACAAACATCAGTGCCTTACCCAGATAGCAAGACTGGTCAATCTGCACAGTATCCATTTGATGATTTAGAAAGTCTTCTGCAAAGCTTAAACTTGTCCAAGTATACACAAGTTTTTGAGGAACAGGATGTGGATCTAAGAGTCTTCCTTACCTTGACTGATAGTGACTTGAAGGAAGTTGGTATCAAGTGAGTAAATGTTTTCTGTTTTCTTTTCTTCCTTGTTTTTCTTCTTTTCTTTTCTTTGAGGCATATACATTCTTCTGTTATTATTACCATATTAATAAGAATAATAGTGACTAGAACAAAACCATAAACTTGAAGAACAATAGCAATAACAAGCAGAGTGTACCATCCTTAAATTGGAAGACAGTCAACAATATTTGAAAATATTTATGGGCAATAATCCCCCCTCCCCTTCCTGATTATACCCCTACCCTCATTGTCATTCTGATGACTAAACTAACAAAAACTCTCCCCCTCCAAAGTAGGACACTTCACCTTCAAAACTAAGAAGCTGCTTACAGCTTAGCCTGGGTCAATGATAAACTTATTCAAACACACATATTCCTATATTCGAGATGGCATGCATTTATATTGTACCCAAATGAGAATTACATGACAGGTCCCACATTTAATAGCCCAGTGTAGTGACATTCTTGAGATGGAAAATGTTCTCAATGAAATAATTTGATAAGGTAGGTAGGAATGGATTCAGCAATCTTTAAATAAGTATTTGATGGGATCCACATTGAGCACATACTGGGCTTTTTTTACTAGAACTAAGCTAAACCTTAAACACTTGTCCATCAAGTTTTCCTTTAAAATTGTAAACCTTCAAAGTTTTATTCTTGTGTTTTTTTATTTTTATCCTTTTAAACCCATGTTACTCTTCAAATGTAAGCCAATAAAGACATTACACTTGGTAAAATCTTCTTCCCCAGTAGTAGTCTTTGAAAATATTCCAGACACTCTCCATTGATAATATTGTAAGGTCATGTGACATCTAAGTTCGACATTGTGAGTTGACAAAGAGGATTAGACATGGTAAATACCAGTATACTCCTGATATTTCTTTGTCAATACCTCTAGATTGATGGGACCAAGGCGCAAAATGACAAACGCAATTGCAAGATGGCACAGCCAGGCCAGGATGTTCTCCAGCAACTTGGAGCAAGTCTATGCTGATAAGATGGAGACAGCTTTACAAGAGATGGCTGTCCAGTATCAGGAGGTAGGGTTTGACAACTTTAGAGGTGGACTCTGATGTCAGCTTGTCAGTGGCTTTGGGTATTGTCAGATAGTTTGGTAGCAGTTCTGGGAATTGCCAGATAGTTTGTTAGCAGTATTGGGTATTACAGATAGTTTGGTAATGATACTTGGTATTGCTAGACAGTTTGAAGTGGGGAGGGCTAAGCAATTCATAATCAAACCATAATATTTATATCTTCATATAAAAACTAAAATGTGCTTGCTCTTTAGAATTTTGTCAAGGAGTGAAAAAGCTATGTAGTCATTAAAATGCTGTTCTGAATCATGTGTTTGTCAGAATTGTTGATATTTATATTCTGGCAAATAAATTCCTCGCCTCCCCCCCCCTCTTCCTGCCCTCTCTCTCTCAAAAAAGAAAGCTTCCCAAAGGTATTTAACCTTTAAATTGTGCTTTTCTTTTTTGCCACCATCTGTGCTTAGAAATGCAAAGCATAAAATTTGAATTGAAATAGTGCCCTCTATTGGAGATAGGCTTACAAGATTCTTTTGGTAATGTTCTCATGTTGAGAGATTTGCAGTTTTGGGTAGTACCACTGGATAGTAAGTTAAACCTATGTCTTTCTTGTATGTGTAAAGGAAGGATGAAGGCAGGGGGAAGGGAGGGCTTAGGCATCAATTTGGGGCCCTCCTAAATCAGACCCCTCCCTTGCTTAGTTCACTGCCAAAGTACATTTGATTTTAGCATCTTGTAAAATGTCCAAATATTTGTTGTAACTTTAAACTCTCATTCACAGATGTCAATGAAGAAGGAGGAGCTAGAATGTCAGTTACTCCAGGAACGTGAACTGAGAAGTGTGGTGGAGGGGTGTCTGGTAGAGGACCGTAAAACCTACCAGCAGATGCTGCAGCTTGTCACAGAGACAAGAGCCTTGTGTCACAGGATGAGGGAAATGTATGACAAAGTGAGGTAAGCATTCTACACATCTGGGATGGCAGTAGTCAGAACACCTCCCACCCATCTGTCATATTCTTCAGATCCTGAAACTCCATGAAAAAACATGAGAGTTCTCATCACTTTGATTGGAGCACCTCAGACCATTCACAGGTTGCTTTGCAAATTCAGTAATTATATTCACATGATAATGGATCCGTCCAACTCTTTTCCATTTTCTGCTGTGTCCTTGTGGAAGGGGTTTTATGAACACTTTTGAATACCATTGTCATTGATGTAAGGACTTATGGCCATGGTATTAGAAGGGTCGAAGAAGTCCTAAAGGAACCAGGGGTGTGATTGCATAAATTGTACCCAGAGATCATGTATCTGTCAGTTCCAAGAGTGTCTTCAAACTGTTGTATTACATTGAGTTGACATGGGAATTCAGGGGGTCTTGAGTTTAGACCCTCCCGCAAAAAAGGAAGTAGAAACCTCAATGATGGTCCCTTAAAAATAACTTCTTGTGGATTCCCATGAATTTCCTGTTCTAAATACAATTAAATGGTGTCAAGAGTAGCTCTTTATAACACCCTGACACCCTTAAATGTGTCATTTACTCCCACCTCCTAAGAACCAACCAATCACAAGAAGTGATAGACAGGTGACCAAATTTTTACACAGGACTCTAACAAATGTTTCATTTTTTCTCTTCATAGGTTCTTCCAAAGTGAGCTTCTTAAAAGAATGCAAGATGGACAATCACAAGGGACCATTCTTCCAACCCCAGAACAGCTTGCCCAGAATTTGCAGATTGGTCTCATTTTGGATGCCCAGTTTCCACCTTTAGAGGGAACACCCTCCTTCCAGTCTCTCTCTGGCCTGTCATCAGCCCCCAGTCATAGCTCCAGGTCTGGAGTCACTTTTCACCAGCATGGTGACAGATCATATACCCTTCCTAAGAACCAACCAATCACAAGTAGTGATAGACAGGGGACCAAGGATAGTGCAATAGAAGAGCAGCTGCAAGTGGATGTCACAACAGGGAATAGAGGAATGAATATTCAAAATATGAGTATGGATGATTTGATGGGCCATTTGGGTCAAATGTCTCATCAGATGGCAAGAATAGTTGCCAAGGCAACCAATAACATGGATCAGCTATTGGAAGGCCAAAACCAAACTTTTTCTCCTAATTCCAGTGGTAATTCCCTCCCATGATGAATCATCTTTTGTTTTGTAATACTTAAATTAGTTTTACAACCTGTTTATTCAAATTAAGTTGGCATGTCAGAATACAAGTATAATTAGCAGTATATCTATGGTGGTAGTGAACAGCCTTATTAATATTCATGAGAGGGAGGGGACAATGCACGAAAATGCTGCAGAAAGTTTGTGAACATGTAAGAGAATCATAAAAGTTAAGTTTCGATGGGTATGGTAGATATTTTTGTCATAGTGTGAAGTTGTTTTTCATGGCTGGCATTTCATGTATATTCATAATCAGTAATTGGTAACATCATAACCTAAAAAACACAGTCTTTTTCTAAAACATACCATTTGAGCAAAAGAGAAAAAAAAAAATGAAACAGCCATGGAACTTTAATGATGTTACAAAATTGGAAAAACCTCTAACAAGAGGAATATAGAAGCTCGCCGAACGGGTTCCCTCTTACCCGAGCGGGCCGCCTAGCGTTCTCTAGCC
>WURT03141507.1:0-11213 GCA_009936505.3 Holothuria glaberrima | reverse complement strand
ATGGTGATGGTGATGGTGATGGTGATGGTGATGGTGATGGTGATGGTGATGGTGATGGTGATGGTGATGGTGATGGTCATGGTCATGGTGAGGGTGATGATGCGCACAATTCCACAATAGTTATCAAAGGCGCAGTTACAAAAGTAAAAACAGAAAAAACAATTAAGGTAAAAAAAGATAGAAACTAAAACTAAAAAAGAATAAATGCTTTAAACATGGTAAAAAATCAAGATAATAAAATAAATACGACCAATGAAAAATAATGATAACAAACAAAAAATGACGAAGAACAATAGACAAAAGCTAAGAAAGAGCTAAGAAGTAACATTACACCTTAAAAGCTGGAGTAAAAAAATTAGTTTTTAAACGGGCCTTAAAAGTATCTAGAGAAGGACATCTACGAATCGAAACAGGTAGTTTATTCCATAAAATCGGAGCAATGTGCCTGAATGAACAATCTTTGTACTGAACTTTACTATTTCTAACAAAATCAGTTTTAAACAAAAAAGTAGAAGCAGATCCAAGGCTTCTGTTTGGTACATACCACTTAACCAATCCACATAAGTAATTCGGAGCACCTCCCTGAAGGCAACGATACGTAATTAGTAAGAAAGATTTTAAAATCAATTCTGTAATGGATGGGGAACCAGTGTATCTCCATTAAATAAGCGGATATGTGATCAAACGTACTCTTTCAATTTTAAATTGGCAACAAGCAGCCACCCTCTGCACTCCGCGAACCAAGGGCGTAGGAAGCGGGAGCTGGAGGCGACAACCCCCCCCCCCCCAGCGAAATTTGTGGGGGCTGAAGTATGCTTTAGCCCCATTTTCCAAGCACGAAAACCCGTTATTCGTCTCTTCTTTAAGAAATGTCAAAATGTACAGAGCTTAGAACTTCTGAATATAGAGGGCGCACTTACGATAGTTGCGAACGTATGTACTAGCTGGTACTAGGGTCTTGACCAAGACTAGGGGCTAAGAAAAATTAAAAAAAATCAGTAATTTACCTTAGAATTTGTCTGAAATGATGCACCAAATTGCAACTTAGGACCCTAAAATATCAAAAAATTTCCCAAAGGACTAAGAAATGTCAAAAATGTGCATTCATTCATAACCTAAAAATTTTTTAAAATGATGCATTAAATTGCATCTAAGGACCCTCAAATATTGAAATTTTCCAAAGGACTAAGAAATGTCAAAAATGTGCATTAATTCACCTTAAATTTTTTCCAAAATAATGCACCAAATTGCAACTTAGGACCCTTAAATATCAAAAAAAATTTCCAAAGGACTAAGAAATGTCAAAAATGTGCATTAATTCACCTTAAATTTTTTTCCAAAATGATGCACCAAATTGCATCTAAGGACCCTAAAATATCAAAAAATTTCCCAAAGGGGAGCGGGACACCCCCTCCCCTCATACCCCTCCCCCAGGACGGCGATCCGAAAGAAGGTTCAGCCCCAGTCTTGAATAGCTTCCTACGCCTGTGACTCGAACTAAGGGTTTTAAAGTCTTGGAGCTCAAACTAACAAAAAGAGAGTTGCAATAGTCTAAACGAGAATAAATAAATACATGGACAAGCTTCTCGGTGTCAGCACGAGATAAAATTCACGAATTCTGCTAATACACCGAATAAAGCTATATGCAATTCGACAAACATTAGAAATATGTTTTTTTCATGTTAAGTTGTGAATCAAGTAAAAAAACCAAGATTTTTTACAGATAAGGCTACACCTATTGAATCATTATCAATGCGAAGTACAGGGATAATAACAGAATAAGTATTAAAATGCTTAGCGGAGAAACAAATCAATTCAGTTTTCGAATCATGAGAAAGTTTACAGACATCCAGCTTCTACAATGTCATCAATACAAGCTTTAATTTTCGCTTTAGCAGACAGGGACTGGTCGTTTGACACAGATAAATATAACCGCGTGTCATCAGCATAAAAATGATAATTGATGTTAAGGCTAAGGATCAAGTCACCCAGTGGGCGCATATACATAGAAAATAACAATGGACCTAATACAGAGCTCTGTGGCACACCAGTCGTCAAGTTAATGGGATCAGACATAGCATTACCGATTTTTACAGACTGATGACGATCACCTAGGTACGATTTAAACCAATTAAGTACAGTACCTTCAAGATCAAAACAAAAACCTAAACGATCAAGAAGAACCTCGTGATTTACGGTATCAAATGTGCACTCTAAATTCGATATGGTCAAAATTGACCATTGATTGGTCAACTATGCACCGACCCAAATATGGTCAACTTGTTGAACTAAATTATGGTCAAAAGTTACCATTTCATGGTCAAATCTGACCATTAATGGTTACTTTTGACCATATTTTAGTTCAAGTTGACCGTATTTGAGTCGGTGCATAGTTGACCAACCAGTGGTCAATTTTAACCATAGTGAATTTAGAGTGCGGATGACAAGTCTAGAAGAACAAGAAGGACAGAACGGTTGCTATTATCAATAATACCCACCTTCTTTTTCATGTACGCATTATTACATGTAGAATAGTGCTGTCATGAAAATATAGTATAGTTTATGAAAATTCACCAACTGACCAATAGCTTTGTGTTTTAACAAGTCTTCTAGGAATCATTAATAGACACACCCTGTGTTTAGGCCGACTAAACTTGTGTTAATTGACTGTGTATGATTTTATATATTATGTAGTTCCGTCACTATCATCAATTAAAGTAAGCTCTTCTCACTAAATACTCTAAATATCAACTTACTGTTAAGAAAAGCGGGGTATTTTCTTTTCTCGGGAAACCAAATTTATGATCTTGTACATTGTGAGGACTATTTTAAAAACCTATGCCGAAACCTATGTCAAGCTGTCTTAAAAAAGGCGCAGCTAAGAACTGCCTTGATGTCAGTATCCCTATCAATCGTGCTTCGTTAAAATGGAAATTGTCTCATCCCAGACATTTCCAGTTCTCCCAACTAACTTAGGTCAAGCCCATGTCGTTAGCTTCCCCTTGTGCAGACACAAACATTATTTATTGCTTCATTAAGGCCATATCCTGGTGAGTATACAAGGCCCTATGATGTGTAATCAAATCACTCTGTGCATGCTTTGTAATATGAGCTGCTCTGCATCTTTTGAATTTTGTAACTCTTGATGTCAATCAAAGAGTAGTCACCAACTGAGACTCTTGCTTTCCCCCAACTAAAAGTCATACTTGGGGTGATGCAAATCTCTCTTTAAATAGTCCAAAAATAAGCTCTGCTAACCCCGAACCGGCTGGGTTGGTTACATGCCTGTTCTCGTCCCCCCCCCCCCTCTTCTGTCCTCTGCCTTATTCGTGTGGCTGCCACCTTCAAGAGATCCGGTACAGTGCAACTTGATTTAATTCAACCGAGTATATTGCCCTTTGCAAGATTCCGATCGATAACTGACAGTGGCGCAGCTAGGGGTGGCTTGAGTTGTGAGCCCCAAGAAAATTCCTCGCCCCGGAAATCCCCACAGGAAAATGCAAGATTGAAAACTACATACAAGCATACTATGATTCCACATTTGAAGCCGCTTGAAATGTTGGATTCCCCAGAAGCCACCCCTTCCTCTACGGACAACTTCTTCTGGCTACACTATACTTCTAAAGGAGTAAATCAACCCTCGGATTATCGTCGCAGGGGTAAATCAATTACCCTGGTACTCTACTAAGAGGGTGGCGGAGCAAATCTGGCTAGCCAATTACTTCGTTCGAGGGCGCTTATTAGTCCGACGAGCAACTGACTTCGTCAGCTGGACAACCGAATTTGGTGGCAAGCCTTGCAAAGACGGACGAAAGCCGGAGTGCCCGGAAAAACCCAGGAACTTCGGACGAAATTTGAACTCGAGCCCTTGTGAAACACATTGATGAACAGTCGCTGGTATAAGCAACTCTGTCCGTCAGTGGCGCACCCAGGATTTTGGACTAGGGGCTGCCAATTGGGGAGGCCTAGATAAGCGAAGCGCCACCATTTGTTGGCGCCAGGCGTACCAGAAATTTTTGGATAAAATACCCCCTAGATCGCCGGAAATTGCCCTTCCCAGGCCCTGCAAGTAAGCTCCTGGAAATGGTTTTGTTAGTATTTTCTTGGATGGAAAACCCTTATTGGCAGATTGTCAAAATATGATCACGTCTGTCCAATGCTCCCATGCAGCTTTCTCACCTGTATAACTTAACAGTCTTACGGTCATATTTGGCAGTGAGAGTTTTATTACGGGAAATGTTTCCCCGCGGAATACATGAGCAATACATTAACTAGTCTAATAATAGGCATTTGGAGACTTCTTGCATTTTTTCGGTATACAAAAGACTGATAAAATTTGTACACTTTCTAATCGAGAGCTTGTTACGTTCTGAAAAGAACAATTAGGCCCGGCCTCCTAACCTCTGTTGAAACAATAGCTTAAATACATTTTCATCTTACGTAAAGAAAAAAAAAATGATGACCGTTGGGGGGGGGGGCTCAAGCCTTGAGCCCTCCCTTGGGAGCGCCACTACTGTCGGCCGTTACGTTACCCGACGACCGTAGGGATGATTTGAAGTCAATTAAAAGCAGGTTGATGACAAGAAGCAAAACGCTGATGGGGGGGGGGTCAAAAAGTTTTCCAAAAGGGGGAAGGGGATAATTCTGTGATCGCAATGTTCGAAGCTACCAGTGTCAAATTTACAAACCCTTGATCAGGGCCGGGGAGGGGTCCTGATCGGGGTAAATTTAAATGACACACTGTTAAATGGTATTTCCTGGCATCTAGTAAACAAAATAAGTATATATATATATATATATATATATATAAACAACAACAAGATCAATGGTGATGCCTCATATATATATATGCCTCATATATATATATATATATATATATAATATATGTACAAAAAGTGTAATTCTTCCCGACATGCATTGTAATCATGTAATTTCCATCTCGCTTGTTTCGCTTACTTTGTGTTCAGAAAAGGAGCTGTCTTTCCTTCTTGTTTCTACTAATCTTTCAATCCAAAATTGTATTTGTTACCTTAGAAAATTAACAAATCATTTTTGTACACTTGGATATTTTAAAGGTTATCTTTTTGGAGTATGAACCCACCCATTTTACTCATGATTCAATTCTGAATGAGCCGTCTGACAAAGTAGATCCTGAACTCTTGTTGATTGAGAAGGAAAGATGGCCTGAAATGAAGTTCAATGAAGTTGACGAGGAACACAATTGCAACAGAAAGAGTTTTCTTGGAGAGTATAAGTTAGATGAACAAGGGTTGCCAAGGTATGTTAAACAACGTATTAGACCGTGTAGAAAGGTAATGCCCATTCACTATTATTACTTTTACCGAAGGTTTACCAATTAGTTACAACAATTGGACGGAAGGGACGCCACCTAACAGTTCTCATGAACACAGAATACAACAAGGGAGGTGTCAATGGTGTTAACACATCCCTGCTCCAGCAATGATAAAAGAATACTCTTCCAACACAAAAATGTTTTTTTTTTCAAAAGGTTTTTTTTCTCTATCAGCGACGACTCAAAGTCCGTCTGATCTACCAATCCAACAAACCATACCGGACACGGCAACATTCGTACACGAATAACAGAATTCTGCTTTGTTCTAGTACTCTTGAAAATGCGTCTATAAGAAGCACATTGTGCGGATACCTTCCTGCAGTCGTGCACGGCAGTTCATAAAAACGTACAGAAATGAAAAATATTTAGATACAACTTATAAGGCCTGGGAATAGCGAACTTCGGCATTATGTGAAGCATTATGCAACAATACAGCAAAAGTTTCCTCGGTATGCTGTGTACCATCTGAACGTGGCGCTACAATTTTATAGATTAATTACCCTACCCCAACCTGCAAGTGCAACTGTGTCTAGATAAAGTTACTTGAAAGAGTTTCAACTGTTTAGGCAGGAGATTCGTTGTTTGTCCTAAGACTTTGCTTAGGTACGCATATGAAAATATTATCGTTTTGATAAGTACATTGTTGTCCTCTCCTCTACTCCTCTCTTCTAGAAATCCTCGTGGGCGTACTGGACTTGTCGGACGGGGCACACTGAGGCGCTTCGGGCCAAACCATAGGATTGATTGCGTCATTACAAGGTTAGAACAATGGTGCATTGAAGGGGGTAGATGTTATTTCCTTCGAGTGCAAATGTATAGGATGCACCAAAATATGATGTTTGTACTATTGTCAAATGTTCAAGGGTGCGTTTATGGTGTAGTATGGGGTCGGTCGGTGACACGTCACTTCCCCATGACAACAACGTGTTGGAGTGAAAACAAATGTATTGCGCGTATTCTGCACTACAGTGTAGTGCAGGGATTGTTTTCACTCCAGCAGTGTAGCGCGTAAAGTGTTCTCATATGGTCATACTGCAGTCAGTTGTTGTTTTCACTCCAAAGTTGCTATAGGGTAACAAAAAAACATGTATGACCGACCGACCCCATAATATAAGTTGGTCCTTTTGTACTAGACCTTACTATTCTTCAAAGTAAGGAAAAGTTTTGCACTCTACTGAGTGGAATATAGTCATCTGGGGTTTTGTATATTAATGAGGTTGGTTTAATGTGATCTGGTCACTGCAGAAATCTCTAAGAGTATTTCCTCTATTTCCCTGTAATCAGCATACTTCACTCAGAAAGCTATTTAACTTTTTTACCAGGACTGTGTTGCCTTGAAATAAATTAGATTATTCTTTCCTTGTGCATTTATAAAATCTGCTCGAATTGCAGCAACTCATCTGTAGTCCATTAGCCATCCATGTAAACATTGTCGATACAGCTTTGAAAAAGGAAATCATCAAGGCCTAAAACACGGTAGTTCAGGTTCAGACATGGTTCCGAATACAATCTCGTTACCTGCTGACAGTAATATGGTCGTAATAGCTGAGAGGTTGTACCAGGTGTCGGGATTACCTGCTGACAGTAATATGGTCGTAATAGCTGAGACGTTGTACCAGGTGTCGGGATTACCGATCACGGTTTTCACATTTTTTCGTAGTTCCTACGTCTTTAGTGGTAGCAACGTGTTATTGTCTCTATAGTTTCTCCTACCCATGTATGAGTCCAAGTTTACTTGGTACAGCTTACTTTAGGAATAGTTATCCAATCAAATCAGCTCATTTCGTCAAATCTAGTGACGCATTTTAGAAAATGAGTTGCGATTTTAGATGATAATTCTAAGTGGATTAAAACACAGTAAGTATCCTTTTAATGACTTCTGGAAGAGGTGGTGGTTCGGTGGTTTGCATCGCGTCAGTGCAACTTATTTGCGGCATGTTTTCCCCCAACACTCAACACAACTGTTGTAATGGGGTATAAATCGTTTTTCCGAAATTTTCAGGTTATATAGAGCAATTGTGAATCGAAATGTCATGCATTTCACGATAAGTTAAACAGACTACTCATTAATTTGGAGAGTGGACGCTGAGCACATTCTCTAGGAAAACTGTCCCAAGACTCAAGATTTGTCGAAGGACAAATTATTCCTGGAACACTTTCTCCAAAAATAGCAAACATGAATAAGTGGATGGGGCACCAACATTAGCTCTACATACTCGTGATTGCCACGCCCGCCCTTAGGATACCGACCTGTCTATTCGAAGTCAAACATTGTTGTAAATGAATGCTTTGAAGCGCAATTAAACAATGATAGTAGAAACAATTCCGGTGTATTTTACTGTTTTATACATTCTCACTAGCAATACGTTATCTTATAAGTATTCGACATAGTTTTCAGAATGAAAGAGTCGTAATGTGGATATAGAGTGGCTTTCGTAAGAGTAAAGTGTAAAAAAATTGACGTTTGTAAAAGTTATATTTTTGTATAGATACCTAAATAAGCGGATGATGCTGCTAACAACAAGCATGTTTATATTTTAAGGTGGAAGAGAACTTTAACTGGTGGCATAAAGGAAAAGAACGGTAGAAAGGTTTTAGAATTTCTGGCACTAAAGAAAACGACAAAAGACATGACATGGTCGCTCCCTTCGGTAAGTCAAATGTGGAAATAAATATGTATAAATGTAGGGCTCAACCAATGATCGGAATTGGGTATCGGGATAGACTGATTTCACATAAGATACATTGGTTGCATGTACTGGTTATGATACAAAAATGATATGATTCATTAAGGTCTGTATATTTGGTTTGAAATCTCCATTTGTACAACTTTCATTAGAGCCCCATCAAAAGGCATGGATAACACGGTATTGCAAAATTAAAGTGACCTTGACGTATAGAAACAACCTTGCACTTGGAATCGGACCTTTGTAGCCATTTCTGTTGAGCCCCATGTATTTTTCTTTTCGCATATTAACATGCCATAAAGTAAAATATGTAGACATACAGTTCCCAGATTATTTCATCTTGATTCGCAAGTGATTCGGCCAGATTTTATGTAAGTTATGCTATGTTTCCACTCTTTTTGCATTCAAAACTATTCAATTCAAAACTGTATCTACCATAATATTTTCATGTAAATGTGTATTAGTTCATATGCAAAGTAAAACAAATTGCACAGAATTGAAACGAACATTGTCTCACAGTGAATTCATAACGTCATAAATGTAGCCTCCAATCTCCGTTTGTGAGGTAATAACATAAATCTGTTCATTGATCGGTATTACACGGTATGTAGATCATTATGAAACACTTAGAACCAAAATATTGTATTGTTTTCGAATGAGAAGTAAAAATGTGGTAAATATCTGCTTAGATCTGTAGAACGTCTAAAAATTTTAGTTCAATACTGTTATATGCAATCATGAAAGACGAGACTATTTTCCAATTATAATTCCTATATTATAGTTCAAATAGAGTTTAAGGATGGCCAATCTTTACTACGCATTGCAAAACTTCTAGTTCCTTCATTAACAGTAATATCAATACCTTAATTCCAGATACGTGTAAAAGCTCTGGTAAGTGTAAGTGAACATCTAAAATTTTAAGTTTTATTAATAACAAAAGTTCCTAGTGCTCCTAAGCTTGGGTAGCTGATTCCTGGTTAAGGAGTGGCCCTTGGGAGAGTAAATGGCAGGGCCACCACTGAATAATACGCTTACTTTCTTTGACTACCTTGGCTTTTGAACACCTTGTTCTATAAAGTCTACTCTTTAACGGTAACAATAATCCCAGTCCATTCTTAAATGATTAACCTATGCTAGTAAAAACTAGCTCTGTTTTTTAAGGTTTACATGTTACCAAATTCAATTGCGTAACACAATGTAAGTTCTTCTTTGACGTTCATTCCTCAGATGAAATTTCTTTCGGTATGAGAAATACTGTACAAACATACTTTAAATATGTCAATATTGACATGAGGAAGACCAATTGACATTTACTCCATGTCCATTTTGTGTATGTGTATGTATGTCACTATTCGGCTACAATGGGTGGGATTACTGCATAATATTGATCTCAAAAAACATACCTTTGCAGCTATTCACACGTGCCCATTTTAAGATGCATTTCACTGGACTAAGAGAATCCCATCTTCATCGGACAAGTGTTTCAACAAGCCTAGCTCTAGGATCAATATAGGCGTACGAGGCAGGGGGCAGGGGCAGACTGCCCCCACAAAAAAATTCTGAGGTCAAAATTAGGGCAGGAAACGACAAAAATTCGGGCACAGAGTAGGTGAAATTCCGGCAGAGATGAAGTAAAAGTGAAAAGATTGCTCGAATTTCCTACTGAGTTCCCGAATTTTTGATCGAATGCGCCAAAAATGTGCAAAATTTTCCCCCGCTTCTCGCGCATTAAGTGGTTTGGTGGTCTATTTTATGCACCTGAACTGTAACGAAGTTCGGACAACTTTTTGAGATTCGGGTAAAAAATTTTCTGCCCCCCCCCCCGAAATTGGAAGAGTCCCGTACGCCTATGATGGGGTCGCAGGCTATGTACCACCATTCATGAGAGTGCTTTAAATACGGAAGGAGTGCACTTGGTTCTAATGGAGGCGACTGGCGTTGCGGGGCTGGTGCTCCAAGCCACCCCATGTAACCACTCCAAATACTAACGCTATGCTTGACATAACTAGATATATAAACCTGCATTTTCCCCCATGTAAAGTGTTGACATTAACTACATTTTTAAAGTATGCATCGGAATGCTCAATGGCATTTTAAATGCGCGCATTAGGCATAAGCACAGAGTATTCAAATGTAATATTTTTATGAAAACGATTTAAACATAACGAAATTCACTGTAAAACTCTTGTTTTCTTCTTTAACAGAGTATTTTATTGGTTGGGGACGATCTCAATGAAAAGGTCACGGAAGATTTACTGTTTGAACTTGACTTTACCGACAATGAAAAAGAAACTATTCGCCAAGAGGTCAACAAATTTTTGTGCACGCATCAGTACATAGAGGTTTGTTTGCTTGACAGCATCGTGTATATATATTGACAGATTCCTAAATTCTTAATGTTTGGTTTGGAATCAGTGGATCATCATGGCTTTTGTATCCATTGATACGCATATGAGATCACTTTTGATGGGGAGGAGTGGCTATTGCACTTTGCCTGAAATTTAAACTCCCTGGACTGTAATGGTATGAAATAACTATGTTGAGGCAATGTACTTATGTAGCTTAATTATTCATGGCCAACTGCCATTGGTAGAAGACATACACCGAGTGCGAAATGAGGAGAATGAAAGGAGGTAGCATTTATTAAACCTGGTTTTTCCATAGTGTTTGAGACTGAACATCACGCATCGGAATAAGAAAATAGTTACATTATCTTTCAGATCTACAAAGGGTACGTGGATGACGCACGAAACACAGACAATGCTTGGGTAGAAGTTGAAGGGAGAAGCTACCATGAAGCAGACAAATTTATTTTTTCGGACTTGGATCATGAGATGGAGGTATGTTTCTGAACATACATTTATTTATTTTTAGCAATCAAGAATTGGCATAAGAGAGTTCAACATATACTGAATAGCCTTAAAAAGTTTAGTTTCACTGACCGCCTGACCAATCGAATGCAAAGTGATTCAAAACAGGGAATTCCGGAACCAAGAGACTCACTTATGCAACTGTGCAAAGGCTTATGCTTTTGCCCTGCCAACCCTTCGGTAGGAATTCAAATGAACAGACATTATTAGGGAAAAGCACTTTGTCAGAAAAAAATATTTTATTTGGGGCTACAGAATTGTCGAGAACTTTATTGATGACTATCGTTTACTTAATGTATGTCC
>WURT03141496.1:0-11213 GCA_009936505.3 Holothuria glaberrima | reverse complement strand
AAAAAATTTTAGCAGTGGCAGTTTGGGGAATCTGTAAATACAAACAAAAATTTGTCTTCTAAAAGAGATTTTAGCCCCGAAATTTACAGCGGCGTAGCATATATTCATGACAGTCTGCACTGTTTACTTTATGTCAGTTACTCAATAGCACGATTGATCGTCGTAATTGATCTAAATAATGTAGGTGGTCAAAAATGTGGTCTAAACATGGACCTGGCATGTGCAAAAGAGTCTCAAATAACAATTTGAAATACTTTCGCAAGCTTTGGTGCAAACGTCTTTCTCTACCAGGCAACTTTCTCCAGAGGGTCTTGGCACTTTTGCCATTGCCTAACATGTATTACATATGACTCTAAAAAACTAACCTACACATGTGTCTCTGCAGTTCATCTACTATACTCAAGGTCTAACTCCTAGCACTTGCTAAAGTGCCCTTCTTCAAAAATTTCAACAGTAATTCTTGCATTTTTTGTCTTTTTTGTTCTTTAACATTGTAAACGGTCACAAAGTCAAATGAATGATATGATTACATTGCTGCTCATCTAAATTACTAATATTAAGTTTTTGGTATTATTGGCCACATATAATAGTGTTACGACACAGCATCACAAAAATCAAGACTTACCCCATGAGCACATGCTTTGGCAGATTTCAATAAAACTTGGGACTCAGTAACTTTTTGATAATGGGTAATCGGTGGTGGTCAGGAAATTGGAGTCGAAGGTCATCTAGGGGTCATTTTGAGGTCATTTTATAAATGGAAAAAAATGTTTTCCCCCAAAGGATTCATGCAGTGACAGTCTTGGGTGTTAATCATTGTGATTTATAAACTGGTAATGTAACTGATTCATTAGGGGTGTTGGGGAATTAAATGTCAGTGGTCATCTAGGGGTCACTTTGGTACAGTACAGGTTACCTGTCCTTATAAACATTGTCCTCGAACCAATTCGCACCTTGCAATCTTGTGGTAATATGTTTGGGTGTCTCGCAAAAACTGCCAATGCCAGTTGAAACTTCCTTGGGGCTCTTATAAAGGAAATTGAGATATTGTACCTTAGACTTTTGGGTCTGGAATGACTGCATTTAACAAAAAACTATTTTTTCTAAGAAAATATCTAGGCATATTGCTTTATCAAAATAACAAATGTTGAGTGGTTCAACGATTTTGAATGTGTTTTATCTTTTAAAGATATGAACATCCTGCATACAGTATATCCAGTCTTATATGCTATTACAAGATAAGTTGTGCAAATGCTGAGGAGGGCAAATTGCTCTCCTGAAGGACTCCAGGAGAGCAAAATAGTATTTGTGCTTTAGCGACAGTTTTGTCCAGGAGAGCAATTTCAGAGTGTTGGCGTTCCCAGGAGAGCAACTCAGTGCTCTCCTCGATTTTTAAAAAATGAAGGCCTGGTACATGCACACATGCAAGCCAGTTTTATGTTACACAGCTCATGTGAAGTTGGTACCAAGCTACACGTAGCTGCAAAGAAATTTTGTTCTCACAAGGCAACTCAAACTTTTTGGACATGCAAGTGACTACCCAGTCCAGATTGGCCTGTTAGCCTGTTTAGAGTTTCAAAAGTTTGTGTAAATTTTTGTGAATGAGGTTCCACCAAGAGTCAATATATCTCAACCAAAAGATTCTTCATAGCCAATAAAACAGAACAAACACTTGTGACATTTATCCCAAACTTGCTATTAGCTTTGTCTATATGATAACAATATGCACAACTTTAACTGCTCATTAGGACTAAGAAATTCTGTAACTAAAGTCTTTGTACTGTCTTCTTATGTGCCACTTTTGGAGCTAGTGACATTCAAGAATTTTGTACTTTCCAGTTGAGAAATAACAGTTTCAAACAAAAGTTTAAGCTATTTTGAATCTACTAAGGGCAATAAAATCACTTTTGTAATCAACTTGCTTCAGATCTTTCATTTCACTTCCTGTCTTAAGTAGTTTTGTGACTACAACTTTGTTCTTAATTTCTGTAAAAGAAACAAAAAAAAGGATTTACAGTAAATAGGCCTAATGATCATAAGCATGGCAAAGAAACAAGGCTTTGATAAAGTGTCAAAATTTCAGTTAAGCAGTATATTGAAACCAGCAAATCACAGTAACTATTTCTTTGCTGAACCACAGAAACTCTTTCTGTCTTTAAATGGCCTCATTACTGTTTATGTGCATTGCAGTGTGCATGTGTATTGTGATCTCAATAAAACTATTGACCTGGCTCATTTAATACTGTACTATACCTGACAATGCAGTGTATCAAATATTACTTTGGTTACTTGTCCATGGTACAGTAAAGATTAGAAGTACTGATTTTTAGGAGAAAGATAGGAAGATTACTTAATTGACAATATTAAAGAATGTGGAAGAGATCCACCAGAAAGCCTAAAGGCTTTATACTGATTCCTTGCCAATCTTGGAAATTGCCTAAGATCTTCACATAAAAGCTCTTAAAGGGGTTATCACATCATCATTAAACATGTAAAAAAAAATCCTATATTATGTATACTGTATTCTACTGCTAGCACCCTTCAGGAAGCAGAACCTTTTCAAAAGTAATTCAGCTAGGTGTCTCCTTCCAGGTTACAGCCAAAGAGAATTCAATGCACAAATCAGTAACCCTATTTTTGGCGATAGGATCCTTGTAGTCTTAGTGTTATACTTGTACACAGTATTGGAAACCTTCCAATCAGTGTTCGACTTGTTATACTGTATGAAGCAAAATACAAAAGTCATTTGAAATCATCAAACATCTTTGGAAACTTCATACACTTCGTTTATCAAATATGAAACTTGTTTAGACCTTCACTTGGCACATACAGTATCTTCCAAAATTAAAGCAGAAAAGAAGTAAACATAGTCACATTTACATAGATCCATTTTTCAACTATGCCCACGGAATCCTATTGTTTTGGGTGTGGATCGTAAATGATGATGTCAGGTCACCAAACATTTAAAATTGAAAACCCTGTAAGATATATACATTTCAACATACAAAGTGTATATGCTCAAATCAGGAGGCTTAGGCAACCAGCTGTCCAGTGGTCCTTTGCACAGCCATTTTCCAAAATAATGGCCAAAATTTTCATACACAGCCTTGAAAATATGTTCCAGGCCATCCACTAACACCCTCAGGTTTATACATCAGATTTGCAATGTTGAGAGGAAGAACCCTATTGTTTTGGGTGGAGGTTAAAGGTCATTTAAGGTCACCAGAGGTAAAACTGCAAAAACCTCTTAAATGGCTTGAAAACACTGTAAGAACTTCCAGTTGTTTTTGTTACAGACCAGAAGTCCAAAGGTCATGTCAGGTCAATAGAAGTCAAGGATTGTCCATGTGGGGTTACCAGAGGTCAAAATGCAAAATTTCCCTTGAATTCTCAAAATTGGCATCTTGGTTCACCAGAGGCCAAACAGCAAATTTCTCAAGAATTCCCAAGATATTCATCTGGGGTCACCACAAGTCAAAAAGCAAACTTTCTCCAGAATTCCCCACATCGTTATCTGGGGTCTCCCGAGGTCAGAGAGCAAAATATCCCAAGAATTCCCAAGATCTCTACCTGGGGTCACCAGAGATCGACAAGCAAAATATCCCAAGAATTCCCAAGATGAGCAAGGAATCACTAAGCCTTTGGGGCTTTCTTCTCCTATCTACATATCCAACATGAAGTGTCAGTCATCCCTATGTTGAGATTTGTGTTTACAAGCCAATTGAGGTTTTTGCAGTTTTACTACTGGTGACCTCAAATGACCTCTGACCTCCACCAAAAAAAAGGGTTGTTCTTCTCAACATGACAAATATATAAACCAAATACGAAAAATGTCGGTCATTCCTACCTTGAGATATCGTGTCTACAACGATCTCGGATTTCAACCCATGGTGACCTCAAACGACCTTTGACCTCCACCAAAAACAATAGGGTTCTTCCTCTCAACATGGCAAATATATGTATTGAATATGAAGTGTCAGTCATTCTTATGTTGAGATATCATTTTAAGAAGCCATTTGAGGTTTTCACAGTTTTACTACTGATGACCTCAAATGACCTCTACCAAAAACAATAGGGTTCTTCTCAATACGACAAACCTATATACCAAATTTGAAAAGTGCTGGTCATTCCTACCTTGAGATATTGTGTTTACAAGTTTTATGACCTTTGATCTCTGATGACCTCAAATGACCTTTGACCTCCACCAAAAACAATAGGGTTCTTCTTCTCAATATGACAAATCTATATACCAAATATGAAAAGTGTCGTCATTCCTATCTTGAGATATGTTTACAAGGCATTTTCCAGGTTTACGCAGATTTACCACCGGTGACCTCATATGACCTCTGACCTCCAAAAAAACAATAGGGTTCTTCTTCTCAACATGAAAAATCTATATACCAAATACGAAGTGTTCATCATTCCTACCTTGAGATATCGTGATTACAAGGTTTTTGGGTTTTGACCTCTGGTGACCTCAAATGATCTTTGACCTCCACAAAAAACAAAATGGCTCATCTTCTCAAAACAACAAACCTACAGTATATACCCACATATGAAAAGTGTCGGTCATTCCTATCTTGAGATATCGTGTTTACAATGTTTTGGGTTTGGACCTCTGTTGACCTCAAATGACCTTTGGCCTTCACCAAAAACAATAGGGTTCCTCCTCTCAATATGACAAATCTATAAACCGAATATGAAGAGTCAGTCATTCCTATCTTGAGATAACGTGTTAACAAGGCATTTGAGGTTTTCGCAGATTTACCATCGGTGACCTCATATGACCTCTGACCTCCACCAAAAACAACAGGATTGTTCTTCTCAAAATGACAAATCTATATACCAATTATGAAGTGTCCGTCATTCCTAACTTGAGATATCGTGTTTACAAGGTTTTTGGGTTTTGACCTCTGGTGACCTCAAATGACCTTTGGCCTCTACCAAAAACAATAGGGTTCTTCCTCTCAACATGACAAAGCTATATAACAAATATCAAAAGTGTCAGACATTCCCATCTTGAGATATCGTGTTTACAAGCAAAGCTTCACAAACACACATATACACACCCACCTACACACACATCACCATCGCATAGATTCGTTGCCTGCCTATGGCAAGGAATCAAAAACAGTCAAGGTGAAAAATAATCCTCATTATTAATAGCTGGGAGCACTAGAGCAATAAGTGCACAAGCATGATAGGCAAACTATTTTGCTACGTAGGTCAAAGACAAAATCACAGCCAATTGAACAAAGCTGCAAGGTATCAAAGTTTACTAAAAGTTCCTGTTAAGTATATTAAAGAGTTGGTTGTGCAATACCATTTGTAGGATATTATATGGAGAAGGCAAAATTGCACAGTAAAGGTTTCATGATAGGAACCAAGGGGCACCAATTGGAAGTGGCCAGAAAAGGATGACATTGATTGATATTTTTGAACCATGCTTATAAATCTTCCACAACCAATAACTACATGCAGTTTGGTTTTGATATAAATTAAAAGCAAGCTCTGCAGAAGTATTTTAGAATGCAAATTGAATTCAGTTTACATTTCAAATTTTTAATAGAATTTTAGTTAAAATGCTTAACTTTCCAAAACTGTCAATAAGTTGTTATATTATTACTATTAAAGAAGAAATTTTTCAGAAAACTGCAATGAATTTTATCTCTGTTTATAATAAGTGGAACCAAATAAATATTACAGGGTATTCAGACTGGATGTCATAATGAAATTCTCCTGTTTTTGAATTGCCAGTATAAACATACACTTCTATTAGTGTTTAAGAACACCCTAATATTCTGTAATTCCTCCACGATTCCACTTACGATGTTACTAACAAACCTGCAAAAATATTTTGCTCACTGCTTTGATAAATAACTATAGTGTTTTACAGTGCAAAAATGGGGCTGTAAAACACTGACTGTTAATATTTCATACTGTTGAAGATGTTTTAATACATTAAAGGCCTCCCAGACCCTGGACTTACAAATATGGGTTTTTTCAAAGGTCCAAAATGAACAAAAATGGGTTTTTAAAGGTTCAGATATGGTCAATATGGACTTTGAAACAGACTTTTACTAGCAGGGCAGGATAAACCTACTGGACAGCCCTAACCTTAGATATGAGGTGCACTTTTCATGCATGGTTGTAAGCAAATTATCAGGGGGAGGAGTGCTACAGTATAACTGCATGTCACAACATCATCATTGCTTGGCACATAGTGTACTACCCAAAAAACACTTTTGTTGAAAAGCTCCATACCACAATACCAGAAAATGATACTAAATTCCCAGTATTCATGATGGTATGTAAACATTCTTTGACTTTAAAATCTTGTATTTTAAAAAGAAACACTTCCACACAAACAAGTATAAATTATGGAAAGTTTACTCAGTAAAATCAATCTGAGGGAAACTAGAAGCTACCAGAGAGTTGCCATGGCAACTCTTTGATGTTACTATGTAAGATCCTCTTTAATCATTGTTTTTGTTTTACAGAGAAACTTGAAGGTTACAGTACATTTTGATATTAATGCCCTTGATACAGTTTGTACGGGTTGGTGAAAGATTCCTGGGCCTATTTCATAAAGGATTAAGATCGATCTGAAGTTTGATTTCAAGGGGAGGATTGCACCAAGTCTACACCAATATTAATATTTATTAATTTATAAACCATTAGTCGTGGGACAGCTTTGTGACACAGGTTTCTGGGTACAGTTACTTAGTCCCAATACTCTGTGACATTAAGGGGATGTTGCTATTTCTTTGCCTCTGGTGTCAAGAAGGACAAGTTGGACTATTGCTTTATGGTAACCTTTTTGAAAAAAAGTCATCCCCATTTTCTGCACTTTAAAGCGAAACATTGTTAGTCATGGGACAAATAAAATGTTAGTCATGCGACAGTTTTGTGGCACATGCTTACAAGTACAAAAATGCTGCAGAATGAAATTTTTCTCAATCCCTTTTTCCTCTTAGTACCCTTACAATTATACATTAAATTAAGATTAAATGTTGGTGATGTTTTCACCTAAAACAAAGGCCTTAACAGGGGGAAATGATGGGACTTTGAGGGATGGTCAAAATTTAGCCTAAAATACTGCACAACCCACTGGTTCTACAGTACAGTTTATACACCTTGATCCCATAGTACATACTTGAATACAAACTCTATTCACAATAAACTAGTGGGCTTAGAACCAGTTCTGTTTGCACTAGCAGGCTGGGAGGGTGAAAGGGGGCAAGGGGGCTTGTCCCTCACCCCACCCCCTTCTCTCAAAAAAGGGGAAAACTTAATCACTTCAATGCTCAGTCAAAGTGCACCCCTTTGCAACTTAACCACTTCACATTCAAAAATTTCTCAGAAGGGAAGGGTTTCATCCACTCCCCTCAAAACATGCCCCTTCTCCTAGACCTTGCATAAAACATGCAAAGCATTCATTTTAGCAGTTGCCACAAACAGTACTCATAATTTAGCATCCAAGCCCCCATGCATAGGTTAAACAATTTTTTTTCAAAAGCACCCTGGTGTCCCCTCCCCTTCAACAAAGCCAGTTTTAAGAAATATGGTTGTGTGAGAACTTTGAATGAAACATAATCAATTTCACACTGTAAATACAGTATAACGAAGATTTTGTACAGGTAGCACCTACAAAAGCTCCTTACATAAAATACATCAAATGGCACTCTTTAAATTGGTGACAAAGCAAAATTCTGACTTGGTTATATATGGGTATATATGCCAGTGTACATTCATTCAAGTGCCAAAAAAGAAAAATATAGGTTTTTTTATAGGTTAAAATTTTTAAAATATAGGCCCAATTTCCCCAAAATATAGGCATTTTATAGGTAAAATATAGGTGGATCTTTATACGTCAGAGGAAAATTAGGTACCGAAATACTTGATGATTGATAGTTACTACTTGAAAGTATCGTTACATATTGTACAGTACCAAGGCTTCACAAAGGGTCAATGACAACATGTAATGAGCCACACATGTATCTGTTTTTTAAATTTTTATGGGAAATTTGCAACCCTGCATCATGCATGTGTACAGACTGATGTCTGATGGCAAGTCACAATATGTCACATCACAAAATTACCAGTTTGTCACAGGGAAGCCAAAATTGTCACATCTTTTTTAGTGCTTTTTGTACGTAAATGTCACATCAAATGTGTGCTTTCATCACACTTGGGGGCACCAGTCAATACCATAGTAAGAAATCACTGAAGCCAGGGCATATCCAGGAATTTTCAATAGAGGGGGTGAAAGGTTTGATTGAGCACTGTCCTTGGGAAGGGTCTAATGGGAGGCATGTCCACCTCCCCTTTTGAAAATGTTTGCTTTTGTAAGAGGGCTGAGATGCAAAATGGTGCTATATTTGACACATTTTGAAGCATTTTCTGTTTTGTCTCAACATGCTTTCACGCATGATGGCCAATAGGGGGCACCTGTTGCGCACCCTTAGATACACCACTGGAAGCTATACGGACACTGCCCAATGATGTGTTCAATGCTATATATGGCTAACTCCATGAAGTTGGGACACTTTAAATTATGGTAATTCTTGGAACAGTATGGCATATTTGCTGATATATATCAGCAATTTTTTTCCCAAAGTTTTATTTTTGAGTAGCTCTTTGGTAGAACTATTATATGTAAGTTACATGAAGTTTATATTTCTCACATTTATTTTTTTATGAACCATTGTTTAAGGTTTCTAACCCTTTTTTGGGGGCAAATTTTGTGACATAAAATATTAATGTTTTTAATGAGGGGATTATTCAACAGTTAGGGAGTGAAACATCAAAAATTACTAACCATTCCATTAGTATCAACATACCCATGCCCTGGAAATAGTAAACAAAACAGAAACAATATATTTTTAATAATTATGGAAGAATGAAAATTTCTATCCCAATGCTACATTTGGTGTCCACAGTAATTTTTCAAGTAGTATCAGCTTGTACATTCTACCTTGAAAACACATGCTGTTCTATCCTTATTAATCTCTGCTCAAAATATTATGACAGTGGTCAAGATTGAACTTCATAGGCATTTCTGCCAAAATAATATGGTGTCCGCATTGTAGCATCGGGAGAATTGCGTAGCATCGGGAAGGCATATTTCATTTATAATGGACCAAGCCTAATCTGATCAAGTCAATTACTAGTTTCATTGAAGCTGTGTAGTGACCAAGAGGTAAAACTAAATCTGGGGAGGAATTGAACCATTATGGAAATTTTTATCATCAGTTAATGATCACGGACACCATTTTCACCGGTGTCCATGTAGCATCGGGGCATCCACAGTACATATTCAATGTTTTTGGTGTTTTTACAGTATCTCATGCAAGTGTCAGTGCTACAGTAGTTGCATAACCCTCTAAAACATTATAATTTAGTTAATGCCAAACAAAATAATATGTTAATTGGCTATTTTCCTACCAGAATTGATCCCCATGCTACAGGACACGGTGTCCAAGTAGCATTGGGTGCAAAGTTCCATTACTGATAATACTATTAAGGACAATACAAAATTTCAATTTGTGTTCTTATTTCAATAAACACATTGGAGAAGACAGGATTATGTATGTAGGTGAGTTATAGGATAACTGTATCCTCCCAACTAACAAAGGATTTGGAGGATGGTGTCTGTGTAGCATCGGCGGCTGTAATAGTGCCAACCTGCTGTTATCACTGACATTACCTAACATTTGCTGGAAATCTTGGATTTTGCCAGAACTTGTTTGAAGTGAACTAGATATAACATTAAATTGATGAAAAGGTTGTTTGGAAGTTGGAACTTATATGTCACAAATTGTGCCCCAACTTCATGGAGTTAGCCATACTGCTCCATATGGTCAAAGCAAAGCCTACTCTTTGCTGGAACAGGTCTGGAAGAATTTAAGGCAAATAAAGATCAATGTAATATTGTTGTACTTAAAGCCCATTCATGAAGGCAAATGATCAGATAATTTTAAGTTGAGCTAGAGATGATAAATCAGGCTCTGACAAACTCTGTTGACTCATCAAAAGACAAATTCTCTGTTTCCAAATATAATTTACAGGGTGCTTCTGTCTGGTCAGTCATCATCACCTGATTTAAGAAATTATACCATAATGGTACAAGACCAAGACCAGTACTATCCTTTGAACACAGCAAGTACGAGTACTAACAATGAGTTCAGTGACCATTTGACATTCCTTGAAAACTAAGAAAGCAATCTCAGGTACTGTTGAAACTGTTGCACAAAGCTAAGGGTAATAGCCACTTCTGGAGCTAAACGTACCAACTACTCAATTATCTTGGGTAGTGGTGCTGTCAAGTCAATGGTAGTGTCCACAGCAAGCATATTTTTTTTATTCATGTTCTGTCACAATATATTACTGGCCTTTTGTCACAACTCGTCACAGGATTTTCAAAATGTCACAAAATGTCACAGAATTTCAAGCAAATAATTTTTGTCACAGAATATCACCATGTCATAGGGGATCCATTCTCTCATGTATGTGAAGGCAGAGTTTATCTGATGCTATGTATGTACAGTGGGTAAATTTGTCTCATTGGCACTGGTCATGCACTGTATACTGTGTAACTATTACCACACAGCACAATGAAGTTGTGCTAAACAAGGCATGCAGTGTGCATTCTGAAAAACTTCACATAACAGGTCTGGAAAAAACCTATGAAGCTAAAAAGTTAAATTATTATTTTTTTTTACTTTTTTCCTGAGTTACTTATTCATACTTCACAGTTATAAAAATACAAAATGTAGGTTTTTTATAGGTTTTACAGGCATCTTCCAACAAATATAGGCTCCATTTTTTAATATAGGTTTTTTTTATAGGTACTATAGGAATTATAGATTCACTTGAATCATGCAGTGTAGTAGAAACCTGAATGCAAAAATGCATTGAGGTTTTAATGATGCAGACTGTATATTATTTGCAATAATGCTATGTTATCCCATTTTTTTTCAGTCACTGGTAAAATGCTATCTTAAGGTGTTGGAAAAATACAGTTTTCTGTTCATATTTGATCTTGGGAATTCTTGGGAAATTTTGCATTTTGACCTTTGCAGATCCCAGTTAAGGTGTTTGTAAATTCTTGAAAATTTTTACTTTTTGACCCAAGGTGACCCGAGATGGTCTTGGGAATTCTTGAAAAATTTTGCTTTTTGACCTGTGGTGACCTCAGGTTAAGATCTTGG